>SNQJ01S0016616.1:141455-153635 GCA_010110895.2 Picea sitchensis
TTAATAATAACACGATAAAGTATTTATTATTAATAATATTATAAAATATTTATTATTTAATTATATCTATTTCTACAAATTAAAATCAAATATTTATATATTTTATAACATTACAAAATATTTATTTATTATTATTAATAATATTGTAAAATAAAGTAAATACACTTTTAATAGTTGTTGTTTAGCGAGTAAAAAAATATATTATAAAATATTTATAATTTAATTACCTATGTTTTTATATTTTAAAGTTAAACTTTCATATATATTTTAATTGAAAGATGGTATGTAACTTTAGTCAATAGACTTTAGACTTTACTAATTCGACTTTATTAATTCTTGATTGCATAGGGGTGGCAAGTGTGGTGGGGTGATTCATGATCTCGAAGGAAATATTGTTGTCCATTTTGCTTAGGGGTTAGGTCAGGTTTCAAACAACTTTACTAAAGCATATGCTTTGTTGCAGGGTATTAGGATTGTAAAAGCAAAAGGAATCAGGATGATCATTATCTTGGGTTACTCCATGCTCATGATCAAGGCTATAATAAAGCATTTAAACATTGGAAACAATGTCTTCCTAGGGGTAATTTTTTGTTCCCTAATTTTTTTAGCCGAGTTTGACGATTATGGTGTTTTTCATATTTTGCGGGAGTATAACAATGTAGTGGGTCATTGGGCTAAGTAAAGTTCTAGTTTAGGAGAGGGTGAAATAAATGTCAATGGTGTCAAGGAGTTTTGTTATATCCCATAACCCATTTGATGGAGAGATTTAATAGGAAGGTCGGGTGGATTTGTGCAAGTGGGCTTGGTCATGTGATCAGACGCCTGGTACACTCTCTTCAAGTGATAGTTATTGCCTTCATAAACATTGGCTTGTGTGGGTTATGGTTTTATTGGAATCTGGATGTAGTCATCAATTTTACACCTTGCTCTTGCCTTGGATCCTGGTGTGGTGTGCTGAGGGAGAAGTGGAGCATGTTGGAGTGGGATCCGGTCGAGTCGTGTTCAATGCTGAGCAATTGATATTTGTTGGCCAGATTTCCTCTGGTCCTCGGGTTCCTTTCTCCATATTTTTCTCTTTTTAGATTGTGGGTGTTTGATGCTTTGAGTTTTGGAATTGTAGATTCCCCCTTGCTCTTTGGATTTTATGATAGTGGATGTGGTTCCGAAACTGAGAATGAATTTATGGATTATGTTTCTTTTACGCTTGTTTTCATGCAGGAAGGTAGGTTAGTTTATGGAAGGAATCTTATGCTTTCTGGTTTAATCAATTTGGGGTCTAGGAATAATTTCATCTCAAATACTTAGGGAATTCAACTTAGGATTCTGGACTGTCTCCCTAAACCTTGCTAGTTCAGACTTCCCTGTTTTCTCTGGGCTCTTTTTCTTGTTCTGGGGCTCTGTTTTGGAGGATGGCATTCTAGGTCTTGTTTGTTTTTTTGTTTACTCCTTGTATAGTGTGACATAAGATGACAGGTGGGGTTGCAACTCTAGTTGGTATTAGTATTCCAGTTTGGATATTCTAGAAATTGAGGAGGCCATTTCGAGACTGGAGAATTCTTGTGCTTCAGCTTTGAAATTTGAAGTTTTCTTTGACCCTTTTTCTGCTAGCAGAGGGTTCGCTCTTGAGCCTATTTTCTCTGCTTTTTACGGTAATGAGTGTGTTTTTGGACCTAGTCATGATGGAGGCATTACTTGTACAGATGTTTTAAATCTGGGAAACAAGGAAGTGGTTCTTGGTTAAATTGTGTTCTTGCTTTTGTTCCAATAAAATTTGTTAGCAAAAGAAATAGTGGCTTAGGGCTTGGTCGTGTTGGTTATAGTGGTGCCTTATTTGGTCTCAAAATGGACCCTTCCTGGAGAGAAATTAAACAAATTCTTCGTCACCGTGAAGAAATCTATGAAGCAAATCGTTTTCTCTTTAACAGTTATCAGTCAAAGTGGGGAATCTAGAACAAGTATTCACCCAGTGTATTGAGAGTTTGGAATTAGACTGCCAATTTCTTAGAACATTGGTCATGCCACAACATACTTAGTTCATCTCTATCAATCAAGTGTTAGTTGCTTCTCACCATGGTAATACAGAGGAAGGACAAGGGGTGCTTGGAGTTGCGCCAATGGACGTTGAAGAAGAATCTCCACCTCAAAGTGGAGCACAGGGGGTTCGAGACTATGGCTTAATTAACAATTGATGTACTTCAAAGTTATCCTTTTGTTGGGGCAGTTTGTTAAGAAATTTTGTTGTTAGACAATCTGTAACTTTCTCAGGGTAATATGTATGTTTCGTAATTTACTAGTAGCAGTGGAAGAAATATTGGCTAGAAGCCAAAATTTTGTAATAGACTTGTTGAAATTTGTTGTTTGCCTCGGCAAAATTTTTATATAATATAAAGCTTCAGTTTATTTAAAAAAATAATTCTTGATTGCATTATCACATGAACAAGAAGTTGACACATTGATATGGATTTTAACTTACTCCAAATTATAATCCATTTAATATTTAGTAGTTAAATTTTTTAATATTAATTTTCCTAATAAAGAAAAACCATTTTTGAATATTCCCCTGGATGGGGTGATTGACTGAGGCCCCAATGCCTCTACCATATGATGGTGGGAGGCTCGACAATTGTCCTTTCAACATCTTCTTAGGTTATGGGGCGGTACAGTCCAAGACACAAAGCTTCATTGTGAGGCATGCAATATTAGTGGGAGGCTCGATGGCTATTGTAAAGGAAGGTGGAAAGTTCCTTCAACATCTTGACGCTCTCTTGCTTTTGATGGTAAGTAATCATGATTTCTAATTAATCTGTAAGGTAGTGCTCATTATGCATGTCGGGACAATCATGCCCCCTGGTGGGCATGGATTTCTTAAGCCTCGAAACAAGGCTGGGCCTTTTGGTTTTCCTAGGAGTGGATTTTGGACCCTTTCTAGGTTGGATTAGCTATCTAGTCAAGGTTGGATGTCCCTTCACTTATCTAGGTTTGTTCTTTGTTGACTCTTGCTTGGTTCTTTTGTTGAGAAGTAAGACATGTTTGAGAGTTTGGCCCGTTGGGTGGTTTTTCCTCAAGCCCGACTACAACCTCTTGGTTTGGAGGCAACACTTAGTTTTCCTTGGCTTCTCCTTGCTCCTTTCAATCCCTTTCTTAGAACCTGTCGAAAGACACTCTTCCCCTGCTATTACTCTATTTCTAAAAGTGGTTGGTTCAAGTGGTTTCCAGCTTAAACTTGGTAGAGACTCTACATCACTAGTCTTACCCTCTCAGTTTTGACACCACCCTGGTTTTCCCATGGTTTTCCAAATGCCCAAGGATATCTCAAAACCAAGTTCTCATGGAGCCAGAAGCAAAGGCGCTCCCAAGCCTCCTCCCTCCAAGAGAGCACCCAGTGATTTCCATTATACTAGGGCGAAAAGAGTCGTGGAGCAGGTCATAAATCTCTTTCATATGGGCACCTTGCCGAAAATGTAGAAAAAGATCGATTTTCTTGTGAATGAGGTCAGGCAACTACACTCACAGTCTCCCAAGCACTAGCTTAAGTAGGAATTTTATGGATGGGTCTATGATACGAGATTTTCAAGATCTAGAGATATTAAAAATTTTGGAGCCATGGAGTTCTATTAGATGGCCAAAACTATCATCCCTCTATCAATGAAGGACAAGAAGGATGAATATTTGGACAAGCTCAAACGACTGGAAGCCAAATTCACTATTTTATACATAGCATTTGAAATTAGCTTCAAAGTCACTGATTGGGACTTTGACAACGAGAATGACACTATCAAGGTAGCAAGCACCTTGGGATCCCTAGGCACCAACTCCAACCTAATATTTCTTGAAGAAGAAATGGATACTGACACCAAAGGCAAGGCCAAGGCGCATGAGATCATGAGCCATGTTGGCCTAGCCAAGCCACCTCCCAGTTAACTTTGTTGGTTGTTGTTTCTTTCAAGTTTTCTTGGTTGTCTTTTTGTCTCTTCGATATAGAAATGACGAGTACATGGTCTTTAAGCATTTACAAACTCATATGGACTCTCTTAGATAATTGGTTCTTGATCCTTAATTGATGTCTGGTTTCCATTTTAGCAAGCATCCAACAATCTTTTATTTAATAGTTTTTGTAAAATATTAATACATGAGTAGAATAGATTAAAAAAAAATCTAATATTTCATTAATTTATTATATTTTTAGTATTTTATTAATATATCATTAATTAAAAATATAGTAATTAAAGGGAAATCAATATATAAAAAGTTAAAAGATATGGTAGTGAATAAGTTATATTTATAATAGCAATTGTAGGTGTTGTTATTGGAGATTTTTGTAGCTTTTGAAGATTGAAAGAGCACGGGGGACACTATGTCTCATGAGATTGAGATGTGAAGTACCTTTGCAAGTTGGTTATGAAATAAAGATTCTCAAGATAATTGATAATTGATAGTATTAAGGGGTTGGTTATATTAGATTTGAACAATTAATAAAATGTTAGAATTTATTTGTATTATTGTTTTTTTTAACAAAAAACAAAGATTTTAATAGATTTTTTACACTCAAAGAAAAGGGTTGGTTATATTAGATTTGAATAATTAATAAAATGTTAGAATTTATTTGTATTATTGATTTTTTTAACATAAAAACAATGATTTTAATAGATTTTCAAAACTCCAAGAAAAACAATTATTTGTAATTTTGTATTTTTCAAATTTAATTAATTAATTTGAATCTTTTTATTTAAATATGTAGTTTTAATAAATATTTAAAAATTAAAAATATTTGTTTTATGTAAATATGTATTAAAAATTAAAAAATATTGTTTTATGTAAAATATGTGTATTAAAGTTGAATTATATATATATATATATATATATATATATATATATATATATATATATATATATATATATATATGATGATGATGATGATGATGGATTAACGCCCACAAAAATTGAATTGTCCATCTAGACCTAAGAGGGTAACACACCTTTCATCCCATGGTGTTTTAGGGAATTGACCAACGCTTGGGCTTCACCATGGAGCTAGTGAGAATTTGTTCTTATCTTAAAGATGATCTTAGCAATGCTTTTTTTTTCTCTACACTTGGCAAAACAAATAGATAATTTTGATCTTCTAGATTAGGGTTGATTACATCTTTATAATACTTTAATTTTATTTTTTCCTCTAACTCTTTATCACACCACATTTTTTCCTTAAATTTTGATTTGACTTTTTTTTAATAATATCTTTATTCTGTAAAATGGTTTCTTCCATGATTCCCTAATAGTTTAGCCAAGACCGAGCATCTTTATGCCATCCTGGCTTGAATCGATGGTGGTTATGACTTGATTTTGAAGCAATTTTAGGTAAACTCTTGTCTTCCATGTTGTTTAACTTGTTCTTATACATTAGGTATCTAATCATAGCCATGCTCTCAATGGGGGAGATGCTTGTTTCTAAGAGGAGGATGGGATAGGGCATATTTCCTTTAATTTTGATATTATAGGTTATAAATTTCTTTTGTATTTGTTCTATATTTCTCCAAGATTCACTAGAAATACTACAGCCCCATACTTCACATCCATAAAAAATAAATAATTTTATGAAAAAAAAAATGAGTACTTGTTCTGTTTTCATTTGGAGAATTGTATGCATTAAACTTAAACTCTGTAAATCTGAGAGTGACTTTAACCAATTCAAATAACCTTTAAACTATATAAAATATTTTAACATTAATCTAAATAAAAGATAAAAATTTAAATACTAAATTAAAATAATAATAAAATATTAAATATTTACATCATAAAATAAAAAAATAATATAATCATTAAATGATAATCCAATTATAAATAACATTTTTAATAATATAAAGTTAAATTTATATAAAATAAAAAAATAACACCCATTTTAACTTTAATAAAACAATACAAATAATAATCTTTAATAAAACAATACAAATAATAATCATAAATTCAAACTCACAATAATAATCATAAATTCAAACTCACAATAAGATAACATTTTTAATAATATAAAATCAAATTTAAATAAATTAAAAAAATAACACCCATTTTAATTTTAATAAAACAATACAAATAATAATCATAAATTCAAACTCACATTAAAATATATCCAATTTAATTTTATGTGTATTAAAATAATAAAAATCAAAGTCCAAAAGCTTACATTATTAATTATTGAAATTTGAAAAGTATAAAGTTCAAATTCAAGGTGAACAACTTGAAAGTGTAATTCATGGATCGCAAGTTTTCCTTAAAATGTAATTAGTGGCACACAATAGAGATGTATTTCCATACCATAAAACCATTTAGTTTCTTACTAAATTCCATTTTAAAAATTGTTTAGATTCTATTGAATTTATATACAATCATTTTTTCCAAAACCGTTTAGATTTTTATAATTTTTATAATTTGTATGTTTTTATTTTAATATATATATTTTTTAATTTGGTGATTTTTTATTGGGATTCGATAATATAAATTTGGGCAAGTCTTAATTTTTATTGTTTAAATTGCATTTATGAATGCATTAATGGATTCAACGTCATAGAGATCTTTCAAGACATTCAAATTATACATACTTAGTCACTCAAATTTGTAAGTCTAACAATTTCACTAAATTTCAACCAGAATTAAACAAATAATCTCCCCGAAAAAAAGCAAGAGTCTGGTTTCAAATTGATCAATAAACTTTTTAGAAACTAATAAGATTGATTGTTGTATGTGCAAGAAGCCATCATTCCGCCACATTGAACATTTCACATTTAAACATATCAGCATCGCTTTCATCTTTGCTTTGGACACCGCATAAATACATGAATACAAACAAAGGATTATTTAGAAAGCAGGCCCACTTGCCTCGCTTCTTGGTTTTCTATGTTGGCCTCACTCACTGCCCTCAAAACGCTCCAGGTTGCCTTAAACCTACCCCTTCAGTGTTTGAATCTGCAAAATTATGTTTCCTTTCTCATTAGAGATAGCAGAGACTCCAACAATTTTTTGCAAAAGTTCATTATTGAATTGTCAATTTCTGCTCAAAGCAGTGCATAATGGTTTTATCTTTCAGGTAAGGCCGAGACTTACAGGAAAAGGCAGTTTCTGGTTTTCTTGTAAGTTTTATGGGGATGGACGTTGAATACAAAAACAACCATTTCGAAAATGCTTCACAGCTGGATCTTTTAGGGCATCCACAATGGAGGATCTGTCAATGGTCGTCTAACATATATCAATCGATATGCATTGATTCATAGGTCAAATTAGGAGATATGGTTGCAACACCTCGTTCTTCCCAACTCTGTAATTATAATTGTGTCTTAATATTGGAACGTAAATTACAAACAATGTAAATGTATTTTGTTTAATTAATGAAAAATGTGTTTAATGAGCTTAGTGAAGGGTAATACTCTGAGTGGAAATTGGTGAGGGGGTTGGGAGATTGTCTTTTCTGCCAAGAAGTTAACCTTCACCAAAGAGCCATATTGCCAAATTGCCAAAATTCAATTTTAAAATACTCTCTTCCCATTTCCAAAAATCATTGAATGAAGGGCGGGGTTTGGTAGTCGAGCAACCAACCATCCATGATAATGGAAGTATGGAGAAATGGCTGGGACAATTGAAGAATGCTAGCCGGGGTACAATAATTACCCACGTCGATCTCCATGATTGACCCACGAAGTACCTGCCACTAGCAGGGAAAAGGGGGGACCTTCTAGGAGGAAGGAGAGAACGCATGAGGGGTTGTGGAGGAAGGAGACAATTTTGGCAAGGAAGAGTTGTGGAGAGAACCCACAAGTAGACAGAGCATACAGAGAGTGAGTCGTGAGCATGAAAAATTTCCAAGCTAATAAACTCTCTGAAGCATAGATTTGGACTCTGAAATTCAAGCAGAGAACCTTGAACCCGACCTAGGCAAGAGGGCCACGAATTGATGCTTTCTTGGTAATGGAGAAATGGCACTGAGAGAGGAGGGCGTTGAGGGACTGCAAAGGTAGTGAAGGGACTCCCTTGTGCCGAGGAAATCCAGCTGAGAAGGCATCAATGAATTTCATGGAGGCCCTGGCTTGGTGGGTAGATAGGGATTTTTGTGGTTGATTGTTTATGAGGGAGAGTGGCCTTCACATCCATTAATTTCCTTGAGAATTCTAAGTTTCCCTGGTGGTATCATGGCATGGCATGGGGGTGACCGGTTGTAGAGAGGACTAGTGCAACTGAGCCTATGGTTGGGTGGAAAAGCGCTCACCCTTAGTCAGTTGGTTTGGACAACAATTATAAACAGATAAGTTCTCGTTTTTACTTTATATGGACATATCCTTGTTCAATATGTAAGATTTATATGCTTGTGAAATTTATGAAATTGTATAGGTTATGAGAACAAATCTAAGAGAGGTGGAAAGAATGCATGTTATATGTCCTTTGCATGCATTGTATTTCCTTATTGGTTATGGTCTCTTGGAAGTCTATGATGAATGGAAAGATTTTCTGCTCTTTATTCCCTATATGACCCGTCATTTATTTTTCTGGTTATGTTTTGCTTTTGAAGGTTGTAAGCCCCATTGTTGGTATCTCTTGAATATAAGGGTGTTGGACTAGAAAATTGATATTTATAACATAGGCTTCACAAAGAGAAGCATGGGAATGAGTCTTAGGGAATTTTCAATAATAACCTGGAGCTGGTAAGCTTGAATTACATGAAATCCAAGGTTATCTTCCTTGGGAATTTTTTTATCTCAAACGTCCAAATGTCTTAGGGTCAAACCCTGTAAATTAGTGTGAAATCGACGACTTAACACAGTAAAGTTGAGGAAAATGTTGTTCATTGTGGATTTGATAAGAAAGTAGATCATAATTCCATTCGGATTGGGAGAATTCCATTGAATCCTATTGTATCCGGGCTATTTGGAATCCTGTTTTTTAAATAAATCAATAGCAAGGAGAATCCTTGATTCCCAAATGTCTGGATTGTCACAGTTCCATCGGGCGTGGTTCTATAGTAGGTCAGTCAAACCAACATCCAGATCTGACTCTACCTTTTTGAAAGTCTTAAAGTGAAATCTCAGATTCACAGATGTCCAGATTGACATGGTTCCATTTTGGGCTTAATTAAACTAGCATCTGAATCCGATTTTGCCTTTTTGTAAGTCTTATAGAAAAACCCGTATTCCCATATGTCTGGATTGACATGGTTCGATTGGGCATGGTTCCATTTAGGAGTGGAGTTAAACCGACATCCAAATCCAGTCTTTCTTTTTAAATGGTTTTAAAGCGTGTTCTGGATTTTTGGATCATCACGGTTCCTGAGCAAGATTTTGTTAAACGCTAAGCGCAATAAGGATATAGTGGCATCTGACTTTCGAAAATAAAAGGGTAATCCAGATCTGATCGAACCTTTTAATACAATTTTTAAGTAATCCCATATTTGAGGTTCCATTGGCAAGGTTCCAGGCCTATCCACCATCCAGAGTTCCATTAATCTAGTATTTCTTCATAGCTCCACTAGCTGCTAACACGGATTTATGGGTTCCATATCAAGGTTCTATCCATCGGGCACTATGCCAAGACTAGATCTTGATCGTTCATCGATGAATCACCCTAGATTTTAGACCGTTTATTTTCTCAAGATCCGTGCCCTATTTTTCGTCAGCGATCCGACGAATGTTGACATGGTAGGACACATGTACACTAACATGGAATAACACATGGAGAATTATGTGGCATGACACATGGAAGCTGACGTGGCATCTGGAATGACATGGATGCTATGGGGGCAAGATGACGTCACCTTGAAGGTAAGGTCTAATAACTTTAAAACGCCATATATTTTTGTCTAGAGCTCAAAATTAAGCATAAAGATAGTCGTTGGAAAGCCCTTTAGGAGCGTAATTGACTTATGAGCTCAAAATCAATGCTAGAGTTATGTTTAAGAACGATAATTTAGGGGAAATCGGGAGAATTTTGTACGCCCCAATAGCCTAATGAATTTAAGTGAGGTCAAGTCTATTACAAAGTGGTATCATAGCTATGATTCAAACGCTAGAAATGAATGAGCTAGAGATCGACCACACGGATTCATATGCCAAGGCTATGATGAGCATGTCAAAATTTTCTACACTAAAATGTCACCTACCAGCAGCGCAAGTTTTCTTGAGATAGTGAAATGTGAAATTGTAATTGTTGAAAACAAGGACTGTAGATTTTATTTTCAAAATTTTTACAGTAGAAAAGTTATGTCTTTTGCCTTGTTTTGAACCAAAATGACTCCTACATGAATTTGATTATATTGATGTACATTGATAAATTGAGCAAGGTAGGTCACTTCATTCCGATAAAATCCACCTACAAAGCAATTGACATTGCAAGTATTTTTATAAATGAAATTTTCAATTTACATGGCTGATCCAGGTGGATATCGGTGGCCACCCACCTTTTCCAACTAGATCAAAACAATTTTCTGGCAATTTTGGTAATTTACTATTTTTAGCAGTTTTCACTTCTAGAGTCGTTTTGAGGCCCTAAACAATGTTTTTTTTTGTTGGGAAAATAGGTTTGCAATATGTAATTTCCTTCCATATTGCACCTAAAATGAATCTCCTCGATGATACCTTTCCAACGGGCTATCATACGCCTAAAACGAAGATCGTATGCAAAAGTTACGACCCCAGGAAGTTGATGTACTAACTTACCCAAACGGGGCCCACATGACTTTTGGCGCTTCATATCCTAGGGTTAGGTTTTTGGATGTCTAGGGTTTTTGGCATTCCTGTTTATTGTAAAAAGGCCTTCAGAGCCTCATTGTAATCATCTTCTTGTGAATGAGCACAACCGTCACATCTCTTCTCAGAGATAAGCCGCCACCATTCCAACAAGCTTGTTTCTGCTGCATTTTACAGTTTCAACTTATTTCGTTATTGAATAGAAAACTAGTTTTAATGTATCTCTGTTATTTTGTGTTAAGCACCTGTTAATAATTTGTAGTCATTTTGTTTTGCTCATAAAATCTGGATTAGTGGTATCAGAGCGGTCTGCTCCTTGTCGTCTTAATGCATGTCCCCAACAAGGTCGGAGTACAAAGAGATGGGTCTCGAGCTTGTTTCTCTTGAGGACAAAATCTCTCGCACGCCCAAGTGACCTCTCATGGCAGGAGAAAATAAGGATGATGGGATAGGAGATCCTTTCAAATTGTTGATTGAGGAAGCCCTCACGTAACAGAGGAACGAGATGATGGGTAGTTTCACACAAATCCTTCGGCGACTACCAACAGGCGATGCATCTTCTTCGAGCGGAGGCACCACCCACTTCAAGGTACAAATAAACTTCGATATTCCTATATTTGAAGGTCAAATAGACACATATGTTGTAGACAAGTGGTTGAATCTACTAGAAGGGTATTTTTCTGTCCATAACTTTTCGAATAGAGAAAATATTACTTTTGCGCTCCTCAAAGTCGTTCCCCATGTTTAAGATTGGTGGGAAACTTTATGTGAGCAAAAGGAAATAGAGGAACCCTCATTATTTACAGTCATGACCACCTGGGAATCCTTTAGGGATGTTATTAAGGAACAATACTACCCTGTCAGAATTTATGACGACTTGTATACCAAATGGACCACATTGCGGCAAGAAAGAGACCAAGCAGTGCCACATTTCACAAATATCTTCCATACCTTGCGCACCAAGCCAGGTATGAAAGATTCAGAGAAACATATGGTGATCAAGTATCATGGTGCTTTGCATAGATACATCCAGACCAAAATGGAATTTCTGGACATCTCATCCTTGGGCGCGGCCTACCTATATGCCGTCAAAATCGAGTAGAAGCTCAAACAAAATATGCGGCAATTTGTGTTGGTTGTGGAGTCTGATTATCTTCCTGATTCAGAGGTCTTTTACGTTCAGTCTTGTTTATACCCCATGAAGTATTTACACTCGAGAAGTATGTACACTCTTCCACGTGGGGGAGAGCAGAGGGGGGGTACTCCCTCTGCGGGGTCCGGGGGGCTATCCCCCCGGCTGGGAGGTCTGGGGGCAAGTGAGCCCCCAGCGGGGGTTCGGGGGCGAAGCCCCCAAAGGAAAAATTGCCTTGTAAATGTATATTGTAATTTCATTGTAAATCTGGACCGTTCATTATAAGGTCGCAGATCTAATGGTAGAGATTATGTTAGGGTTTTTTTCCCT
>SNQJ01S0016616.1:196252-214766 GCA_010110895.2 Picea sitchensis
TTTATTTTCAATTTACATCCCAATTTACATGATAATGAATATGAAAAAAAACTGTTATAAAAAAAAACAATATTAATAATTAAATCCCACATGGATGATATTATTTCTTTATTTTCTATATTATATTTATAATGATATTATTTATTTATTTTCTATATTATATTTATAATGATATTATTTATTTATTTTTTATATTATAAATATATTTATAAGAATTAAAAAATATATATTATTTATTTATTTTCTATATTATATTAATAATGATATTATTTATTTATTTTCTATATTATAAATATATTTTTTTAAGAATTAAAAAAATATATTATCTCGTATAACTGTAAAAAGACGGCATTGTAATTGAAAATTTGATAAGTTATTTATTTCATTTTTTTAATGATAAAACACTATTCTAAAAACAATAATAATAATTAAATTCCACATCAATGAAATTGTTATTTTTTCTATATTATGCTTTTTATTCAGAATTTATAAAAGATAAAGCATTGTAATTCAAAATTTGATGAGTTATTTATTTCATTTTTTTTATTCTCAATAATTAAGAAGCTAAAACACTATTCTAAAAACAATAATAATAATTAAATCCCACATTAATGAAATTGTTATTTTTTCTACGTTATACTTGTTATTCAGAATTTATTTAGAATTTGATAAGTTATTTATTCTTTTTTTATTCTCAATACTTTACATAAATTTTCTTGAATAAGCTAAAACACTATTCTAAAAACAATAATAATAATTAAATCCCACATCAATGAAATTGTTATTTTTTCTACCTTATACATAAATTAAAAAAAAAATTAAGAAACCAACATTTCATGTTTAGAGTAATAAAAAATTGTATTTCAAAATAGAAGAATTTTGTGTAATATTTGGAATATAATATGTAGGTTGTAAATAATATTTTTTATTGTACTATTTTCCAAAATTAAAATAATAAAATTCAAAATAATGAGCAACAACGCATCTAGGGTGGCATGGAGGAAATCAATAAATTAAATGTGCATGGCTCTGAGCACGTCAACAAACAATTAAGCTGAAACCTACGCTCTATTGCAAGGCTTAACTACTGTCTCGGGCATGGGCATTCAAGTATGATAGGTGACTCCAAAAATATGATAAAACAACATTTGGTTTTAAACACCTCTCCAATGGATTTACTTCTAACCTCGATACTGGAAAGGATCACTCAAGTTAGCAAAAGCTTTCTAGAAGTTAAGTTATGGATTTACTTCTGGCCTCGATACTGGAAAGGATCATTGGCAAAAAGTTAGCAAAAGCTTTATAGAAGTTAAGTTTTATCATGAGAGAATAAAATGTCCAAGCAAACATGTGCCAACCAAACTACACTTCTAAAAATGGGGGATGGGGAATATTGTTGTCAATGGCAATCTTAGTCATCAACTCATCCCAACCAAACTTCACTTCTAAAAATGGGGGATATTGTTGTCAATGGCAATCTTAGTCATCAACCCATCCCAACCAAGCTTCACTTCTAAAAATAGAAATAGGGGATGGGGGATATTGTTATCAATGGCAATCTTAGTCAGCAACCCATCCCTCCCCTTAGTTAGGGATGCAGGACATGGCACGTAGAACTCATTTAATAACCACATGGCAAAGAACAAAGCAAGCTCGTCAATCAATGGCCCAGCTATGGTGAAGGGACCGCCACCCTTTGCTTACACAAACTTGCATTTATCCTCGTATGAACATGAACCCGCGGGCTTCTTCCTTGGGAACACTGTGGGATAATGGCACGGACGAAAGGCTATTTGGAGTGGAAATGCGGGTGCATTGGCCTTTACATCGAATAGGCAGACTCTGGTTTTCTGTTTAGGCCGAATCATTTGGTCTCCTTCCTTCAAGGAGCACGGGTAAGTTGGTTCATCCCCTATCAACTACTCTTCTCAATTAAATGTATCTGGCGCAGCAATTTGAGCCATCGTCTTTATCAAGGATTATTTTGGTATTATATTTCTTGCTAGAGTTATACAGAGTCCACTCATTTTTTTGGGTTGTCTGACTTTGGTGATCGGTTCTGGTTTCGACTGGGTAAAACCCCCTCTGGTTTCTTAGTTCTGTACAGGCTTCTTCTCGAAGAAAGTGTGCCAGTTTTTGTTCTTCAAGGGGCAAGGTTTACCAACATCATCACTTGTGGACTTTGTGGCTTTTGTTCTCAGTTTTATTCCAGCCTGTGCATTTGCTCCAAGTTCCCCATTGCAGAAGGGCAGGTCATAGCTACAAGAGCTTCAATTTTTAAWTTGGCATTGCGCAGTTTTGGATACATAAAGGATTACAGAGAAATGCAATAGATTTGGAGGGCACGAAGGAGTCMCGAGRAAACCATTCAAGGAAACAAATGTGCTGTTGTGGCAGCTACAGGAAGAATCCAGGAACAGGATAATCTGATAAATTCTCAAATTKCTTCAGTGATAGSAAGCTTGGTCCAATTCAAATGCCAAATCTATGTTCTGCAAGCAAACTGTACTATGCTCCGCACTATGGTTATAAATCTATCAAAAGGGTCCAATTCAAATGTCAAATCTATGTTCTGGAAGCAAACTGTACTATGCTCCGCACTATGGTTATAAATCTATCCAAAGGGGACCAGTCAAGGGAATTCAATCAAGTGCAATCCATCAACTCACACTTTTCGCTAGTTTTGTATGTTTTATAACCTAGCTTGTTATCTAGGTCAATACTGTATAATCTATACCTGCAAGATCTAATTGAAGCAGTTGTTTTTGGCCTTTTATTGCTGTAAATATAGGGATAGCAGATAGTTCTTTTTTGTGTGCTAAAAACAGACTGTGAGCTTCGCTACAGTGTTTTACTTAATTTTTGTGCTAAAAACAGACTGTGAGCTTCGCTACAGTGTTTTACTTAATACAGATATCCTCAACGGTTTAAAAAAAAACAATCCAAACACATCAATCAAAATTTAAGAAACATTTTAAAACTAATGCAGAGATAGGTGTTTTACAATATTGCATATGTCAGCGCTCGGCCTGTGTGTGCATGGATTCTGATGTGACCATTCTTTTGACGCTTAGATATGTTGATGTTGTTCAAAAATTTAACGTATTTTAAAATTAATGCAGATATAGGTATTTTATAAAATTACATATATAGGCACTCTTAGCCTACGTATTTCGTCAATAAAAAATGGACTCAAAATTGTAAAATGTCATGTTTTGTTTTAATTTTTGCACTAAATCTTTTTCGAACAATGTACTAAATATTGGCAAAGTTTGCAAAATTGCCATCCTGCAGAAATGTAAACCTCTAGATTTTGCACAAGATCTATCGACAGAATGCACTTCCAATTTTTCTCTCTTGATTTAAAAACATTTTCAGGTCGGGGTTATAAAGCATGCTGCTTCTAAGTGAATCTAAATTAAACTCTCGAGGATTCCTCTATCATTACATTATTCTTCAARCACGTTCAAGTCTCTCTTCATCATAAATACACTACACGCATCKTCTATATGAAACGACAAATAGAATTTAGAATAAGACCTCAGACCACAAGGTTAAATTCCTTGTCAATCTTAAGTAAAGCATTCCATATGGTAAATACTTAAACTATTGTTGTGGTTCCCTATGGTTGTTGTCTTCAATTTTGCCCAACCCCTTACTTCTGCCTTGTTTAGCATCCCATCTATTATGCCTTTTCAAATATGGAATCATGTAAAAAAATTATAGAATTATATTCCTTCGGGTGACATCACAACAGCTGTAGGCAATCCAAGTTATTTACCTTTATTTGTCACTTCAGGCAACCTACTATCTCTTGGTTCACAATGAGCATATGACCTACTAAAATCCCAACTGGTTCTATAAAATTCCTGGCTTTTCATTTAAAAGCCACCAAGCATCCTCCGAGATACTCAAGTTGCAGATTATCTAAAAGGCCGGGTCTGGAAATATTACATTAGTATTTTTTTATACAGCAACCTCTATAAATAACAGCCTCGAGGAAAGGAAAGCACAAAAGTAGTTGGAAATTTATAGGCTTCTCATCATTATAAATACACTGCAAGCATGTTCTATCTGAAATCAAAAATATAATTTAGAATAAAGACTCAGATCTGAAATAACTATTGTTGTGGTTCCCTTTCCTCGAGGTTATTGTCTTCAACTTTGCCTGACTCCTACTTCCGCCTTCTTGTTAGCCCATCTGCCTTTCAAATAGGGAATCGTGAACAAATTTCCATAACCCGTCAGGCGACATTACAACAGCACAACAGCTCTATGCAATCCAAGTTATTTACCTTAATTTGTCACTATTATGACAACCTACTATCTCTTGGTTTACAATGAGCATATGATCTACTAAAATCCCAAGTCGTTCTATAAAATTTCTGGCTTTTCTTTTACAAGCCACCAAGCATTCTGCGAGCTACTCGAGTTGCAGATTCTCTAAGGGTGGGCCTAGAATATTGCATAGTATTTATTTATACAGTAACCTTTATACATAACTTGCAGCAAAAGCATTCCATTTTACTCTATAGTTTCCAAAACGTTGTGCCTTGATTTCTATGGGTAAAGCCTTCCAAAGAGATTACAAGCAGAGACCTGTTAGTACACTTTGTCCTGATGTTCATGACCCTTCTAGATGGCATCTTGTTTTATCGGATGTTGCATGATGGGCCACCTTGAAATCCATCTGAATGTTGCCTGGACAACAATGAAACAACCAACCTCTTGAAGCAACAATGGAGCTAATGTTCTCACCCAGAGCATCCACCCTTGCAACATTAAATCTCTCTAAATCTAGTCTTCAGCAAGCAGGATCTTTATTGACAAATAAAGACATCGTAGATACATCAAAGATCGAATGCATTACACATTTCACATATAAAAAACCCATAACAACCATATATCACACTTTTAAAATAGGTTTCCACAATTTTTATACTCTTGAATTTGCACAGCTAGGGTTCATTATTTCTTTCTGACTGTCCATTCTTCGGCATCTCAAACTCAAACGGTTACTTTTACTATTCTGACAACTCACAACTGTTCAACATTTCATTTATAAACTCAGGGCTACAACAATACATACATGTTCCATCTGTCTCATCATACAGAGTACCCAAGACATTACTACGAACAAACTCCCATTTCATGATACCCGGCATCTTCCTTAGCTCCTGTGGACTATTTTCTAAATGCTAAAAGTTCTAACATGGTTGTATCTAAGAGAAGGTACAAACAATTCAACTCCAAAGTAGTTAACATTTCAATTATCTGGATAAACGTGATCAAATGTAAAGAAAGTTATACAATAATCTAATTGTGAAACAATTTCCTAAAAACATTGTGTAAACCGAAGGAGCATAATATGGACATTGAAAAAAAATTATTCTTGTGGAAAGCATTTCACTATTGTTTTTTATTGCATCCCACATGGAAAATAGGACTACTTGAGAGGGTTTATTTATTTTAGAGGTTCTTCAAGGTCTAAAAAGCGTTGTGAAGATCACAATTTACCTTCATAATCCAGTACAATAACACCATTACAAGTGCATACAATCACCAAGTCCTCAAGAATCCAGAATGCTTCTCAATAGTTTGACATAGTAGAGGTATCAAACTGTTGATACCACTAAAATGAAAAACTAAAAACTATAGGCGTTGAACAGATGTACTAAATGAATTTAACTGTATTAATAATTCGTCCTATTGATCTGTTCATTCTAACATACTCTGCCACAACGAATCTAAATAGACATGAGATACACAGTTATGCTCAATGATACTGTTGGGCGTGATTTCATATTTTATAAAAACTTGCATTTGAAGAAAACAAAGATTTAGTGTCAGAATATTCCTTCAGCAGCATCAGAAACTCTACTAGACAGCAAGAGCACCTGTACAAGCTGTGACTGGCGAAGCATCTTGTTGTTTTTTAGCTGAACCATATTTCTTGGTGATGAATCTGGACACAACAACAGTTTAGAAATCGGTGAGGCCAAATGAATAAAATGAGAATTGAATTCCAATTTCCAAATATCTACAACATTTTGCTTCGATAGATGACATACCTGAAGAAGTCCCTCCATAAAAGCTCAAATTTCAACCAATTTAGTCCACCCTGACCAGAATCAGCACCAGAACTTTTCCCCAGAGACGATGAAATAGATCTGTAAAACATTATTAAGGAGCATACTGGTTGGTAAATGGCTGGTGTACAATTAAAAGAAGGCCTTGCAATCATTAACTGGTGTCAACTTTCACGCATTCCATACCAGTCAAATTATAAAGGACAAAAGAACAGACTTACATTTTCTCGCTTTTCTTCAGTTCTTCAAACATGTAACGTGGTGAAAGACAACCCATGGCCAACCAAGGTGAAATCTTACATGAGAAGTTTGCACCATAAAGACTTTCTCCAGAACCGTCCTTACCAAGCTTGTTGGGCTGCTCTCTACATTCTACGGCAAACCTTTTTAACCTTTGCAACGCTTCTGATTCACCTCCAGTAAGAGATGCATTAACAGCAGTCTTGCCATCCTGCAAGAAATTGCATTTCTTATAAGCCATAGATACAAAGAGCATAAAACCATTTACATATTAGTGTGTGCAATATCCAAGTTGACACAAACTCTATGAACAATATTGGATTAAAAACCACACACATGAACATGACAGATGGAATCTTTGAATATAGCAGGCTTGATACATGAATATCAACAATATAATTAAAAATGGCATATTTATAAGACAAGAAAGAATCTTCCCCCACATGCCCCATGTTGGCGTCTCTAACAAATTCACCAACTATATCTATATATGAAACCTGCCCATATTCTTCCTAACCACCTCGTATGACTTTGCGCAAATGTACACACTCCCTTTATTCCACATACATATGTCCCACTAACTCACCTTCTACACAAACCTTAAACTAAAACACTTTAATATTAAGTCTTACTAACAATTATACTCAGGAAAATACAGTCGAAAGTATTAATCAATCTTCCACTATTCCCCTTAATGGACATTTGGTGTCTTCAAATTCTTCCATTTATTGTCTTCTTTCTGGTTCATGCATTGGCTTCATCTCCATTCAGCTACCTTCTCAAATCAGTGGTCTTTGGATTCTGCAATTAAACTGTATTCCAACCAGAGGTTTTTCCATGGCTGACCCTAAACCAAACCATTACTTCAATCTCTGTGCATGTTCTTTAGCATCTCTTGCTTTTGTAGCTGCTTCTAGTGAGGACTTTCTCTGGCTCGCCACTAACCACTTCTTACAATTTCTCCAAGGGTTTTCTTTCACTTATCCTGAAGCATCATCTTCTGGGAACACCCATGTGCACATATGCCTTGTTTGACTCAATTCTGTTGTCACCTCCATTATGGATACCCAATCATTAATTAGGAAACTCAAGCGCAGGCTCCAAAATCACTACCAAAAAAACAATATGAAGGGAAAGAACAAGGCACGGGTTGCAGCATCAACAGATGCACAGGTGAGTGAGTTTTCCACCAAGTTCAAGAAGGAGATCTCGTTGGTGTCTTGTCTTTTTGGCACCRTAGCCAAGGGTGCCTAGTTAGTGGACAGTGGTGCTTCTCGTCATATGATGGGATCATGGGCTTTGTTCACCAGTATTTTAGAGGTAGACTCAGAGCTACATGTGGAACTTGATAATAATGCCAGGTGTGCAGTAGAGGGAGTTGGAACTTGGGACCATTCAGTTTCAGCCAGAGTGAAGGAGTCCTTTTGAGGTGACAGATGTGCTATATGTACCAGGGCCAACCAAGAACCTACTCGCAGTCTCAGCTATGGAAAACAAGGGGTATGAAGTCTATTTCCAGGATGGACAGGTACTTGTCAGGCTGAGAGCTTCTAGTCCAAGCTCAGGACGAGTAATTGGAAGCAGAGAGGGTAACTTGTACTTGTTGAAGGCTCAGCCTGTGCGTGCCCTAGTTCATGATAGTAACAATGACAACTTGTGTGAGTTATTGGCATGGGAGGATGGGTCACTTGCACCACAGGGCTTTACCAATATTGAGGAAGATTGTCACTAGTCTTCCAGAGTTCAATGTAGAGCAACAAGTTGTGTGCAAGGGATGTGCACTTGGCAAGTGTGCCAAGACAACCTTTCCTAACAGTGATAGCAGGTCCAAGGGGATATTGGATATGGTGCATTCAGACGTATGTGGTCCTATGTCAGTGTGTTATGTCAGTGGCATCTTTGAGTGGTTACAATTACTATGTGACCTTCATTGATGATTTCTCCGAGATAATGTGGATCTATTTCATGAAGAACAAAGATGAGTTCTTCAGTCGGTTTCGGAAGTTTAAGGTTCTTGTGGAGAACCAGACAGGGAAGAAGGTCAGACAATGGGGGTGAGTATACCTCCAACGACCTCAAGAATTTCTGCCAGGAGGCAGGAATTAAGAAAGTTGATAGCGCCATACAACCCATAACAGAATGGGGTGGCAGAGAGGAAGAACAAGGCCATAATTGGAACTGCCAAGGTAATGATCCATGATCAGAATCTGCCCGTGTTCCTTTGGGCAGAGGTGTGCAACACGGCAGTTTATATTCAGAACGGGAGTCCTCATAAGTTCTTGGAGGACAATACTTCTAAGGAGGCGTTCACAGGAGTGAAATCAGAGGTTGGGCATTTTCGCATCTTCGAGTGTCCAGTATATATTCATGTAACTTTAGAGAAGAGGACGAAGTTTGAGCCCTCGGCGCAAAAGGGCATCTTTATGGGATATAGTGAGACTTCAAAGGCATATTGGGTGTACATTCCATTGCAGGGGAAGACTGTGGTGAGCAAGGATGTCAGATTTGAGGAGAGCAAAGTCTTTAGGAAGTCACGTGGATCTCTTCCAATAGTGGCAGAGGATAAGGAGCCCGAGGCTCCGAAGATTGAGGAGAAACCGGCACCAGCAGCAAGGACTCAGTCTTTAGATCGAGAGGAGTTGGAGATTCCTTCTAATTTTGTCAGGAATAGGCTGAAATGGCTTTAGCAAACACTAAGAGATGCTCAAGAACATGTGGAGGCTCCTAGGAGTACTTTCAGGGGGAGCAAACCACCAAGATAGTTTCCTAGTTACATGGTGCTCATGAGTGACATCATTGATTCTGAGCCTACCAGTGTTGAGGAGGTAGCAGGCCACCATGTTTGGAGGGATGCCATGATGGAGGAGTATGCTTCCATCATGAAGAACAATGTGTAGGACATTGTGTCGAGACCAGAGGGAAAATCAGTGGTGAGCTCAAGATGGATCTTTAAGATCAAGCATATTGTTGATGGCAGTATTGAAAAGCACAAGGCAAGGTTTGTGGCAAGAGGGTTCTCCTCGAAGGAGGGAGTGGACTACGAGGAGACATTTGCTCCAATTGCTAGATATACTTCTATCGTGGCTATTATATCTATTGCTTCAGAGATGGGGTGGAGGATACATCAAATGGATGTGAAGACAACCTTCCTCAACGAAGTGATCGAGGAAGAGGTGTACATTGAGAAGCCTCAGGGCTTTGAGGAGCATGGGAGAGATTCTCATGTATGCAAATTAAAGAAGGCATTATATGGACTCAAGTAGGCACCGAGGGCATGGTACTCGAGAATTGATGGGTATCTGCTAGGCATGAGCTTCACCAAGAGTGAGGCCCACTCATATTGGTACTTTATGTAGATGACTTATTCCTTACAAAGTTAGAGAAGCTCATTGAGATGTGCAAGCAAGATTTAGCTTCGAAGTTCGAGATGAAGGATATTGGCCTGATACACTACTTTTTGGGATTGGATGTGTGGCAGCAAACAGGTGAGATTTTCCTGGGACAAGGAAAATATGCAGTTGATATCCTGAAGAGATTTGGAATGGTGGATTGCAGGCCTATGTCTACACCCATGATAACCAATTTGAAGAAGTTGAATACTTCTGAGTCGGAATCGGTTGATCCTACTTTGTACAGGCAACTAATTGGTTCCTTGATGTATAGTCAACACTAAGCCGGATATATGCTTTGTTGTGAATACCTTAAGCCAGTT
Organism: Picea sitchensis; assembly: GCA_010110895.2. Classification (NCBI taxonomy): domain Eukaryota; kingdom Viridiplantae; phylum Streptophyta; class Pinopsida; order Pinales; family Pinaceae; genus Picea; species Picea sitchensis. The sequence goes on from SNQJ01S0016616.1 coordinate 206,294, forward strand.
TATGGTAGAGTCAAGGAGGGTGCATTAGGTTGCAACGAAGCATGTGCTTAGGTACTTACGAGGTACAGTGGAGTATGGTGGAGTGTAGTTACAGGACTATACAGACTCAGACTAGGCTGGGAGTGTAGTGGATAGGAAAAGCACCTCAGGGTGTTGCTTTAGCGTGAGATAAACGGTGATTTCATGGATTAGCAGGAAGCAGACGTCAATGGAACTTAATTCAACGGAGGCCAAGTACATGGCAGCAAGTCTGGCCAGTTGTGAAGCCATCTAGCTTCACAATATGCTCACAAGTTTATTTGGTCAGGAGTTGGAGTTGACAGTGATCCATTGCTATAATCAGAGTCGCATAAAACTCTCGGAGAATCCAATGTTTCATGATAGGTCCAAACACATAGAGATCAGATATCATTTCATCAAGGATAGAGTTCAGAGGGGAGCAGTGAAGCTTCATTATATCTCCACGAATGAGCAAGTTGCAGATACTCTCACCAAATCTCCGATAAAGGGCAAGTTTGTTTTCTTCAGGGATAAGTTGGGCGTGGTGCAGAATACCTTCCTTGCTAGGAGGGAGTGTTGATGATTATAGCTCGGACAGATGCTTCTACATAGGCTAGATGTCAAGCATGCAAAAGATGTCCAAAGCCTCTCTAGGTACTTGCTTAATTTATTGAGTAATTACTTTTATGTTTCTTTCCTAAGTTTGACTTAGGAAAAGCACATTAATTAAAGGTATTAATTAATATTGGCTATTGACTAAGGTTTTCTAAGGTTAAGTGACTTAGATCTAATCTTGACCATTGATCTCAAGTGAGGCTTAGGATTTAATCATAGCCATCCATCACTTTGGAAGATTAATGGTTAGGGTTTTGGTCAACGAAATGTTATAAAAGAAAGCCTAAGGAGAGGAGAAAGACACATTCAGTTGACAGCCATTGAGAGAGTGATTTTCTCAAGTGAAGAGTGAGAGACTCAAGGCTGATGAGAAAGAAGTGTTGCAGCGGAAAATTCAGGAGAAGGGAAATCAAGTGGAGGCCAAGTTAGCTGAATTCCGGAGGACCAAAATCCGTACAAGGCGCTTGTGTGAAGGGCCTACGCAGAGATCTCTACGGATCTGTACGACGGCCACACGAGAGGAGAGAGAGAGGGAGGATGAACAGATTGGGGTTTCAATGGGCCGATTTTCCAATGGACCGAGTTTTCTAGAGGACCGGATTTACAGGTTCCATTGCTGTACAAATTCTGTATTTCTTTGTGGGCCAAATAATAATAAAATCAATTGAATGTGGGTTTTCCCAAGTTGGGTTTCCARGGTAAAAACTTGTGTAATGTGTGACTATTTTTTCTGCTGTGTATGACTGATTTTTTACTTTCTGTTCCGCTGCATATTTATGTTAAAATACCAGTGTATTTCTGTTCAGCAGTTTCAGCAAATTAATTACAGGACTAATTAAATTTCTCGGTATAAAAAACAGCTAGGAATATAAATCAGATCTGTTATTTGGGGTTTTAACACTCTTGTGGAGTGCTCCATCTATTTGGCATCTTGCACATTCATCCATGGAGTTGGTTGCCTTGAGATTCACACATGTGGATTGATTCCATGCATGTTTTGTACTTCTTGCAATTTTTGGAAAAGGTTGTTACGGAGCATTCTCCTAGGAGGATTATTATATGTTTATTTCTCTCATGCATCTTGCAGGGTGCACTTAGTTCTCCTAGGTGGACCTTGGAGCACATCCTCCTATGTGGAGAATTATTTTATTATATCTTGCATGCATGCATTCTTGGAGTACGCGTTCCATGTCAACACTCGGCATTTGACTTGGTTTGATGCCTTAGTTGAGGCTTTTTAGTGGTGCACGCCCATTCTTGGGCATAGTTTCCAAGGCATGCAATATTTTATTTGTTTCTTGAAGAGGTTGGCACACTTCTCTAGGGCGCACTCTCTTAGGTTGGTTGGACATCTTTATGACATGGCACATGGAGGAGTATTTTATTGAAGAGTTCCAACCACCTTCACACATTCTCTTAGGGTGCACTTCACTAGAGAGTATTATATTTTTTGTGAGTGCTTGAGGTAGTGAGTGGTGCATCTTGGAGGATTATTATATGGAGGAGGTTGTTATGGACCATTCTCCTAGGAGGATTATTATATGTTTATTTCTCTCAAGTATCTTGGAGGGCGCACTCAATGATTTCTCCTAGGTGGACCTTGGAGCACATCCTCCTATGTGGAGAAGTATTTTATTATATCTTGCATGCACGCATTCTTGGAGGGTGCATTCCATGTGGACACTTGGCATTTGACTTGATTTGATGCCTATTCTTGGTGGTACATCCCGTTCATGAGCATTAATTGATGTAACTCAACTATTATTTTTTGGATGAGGGTGAGTTGTCCTTGAGAGGCTTTGTGCACATGATGTGACATAGTCAACCATCAATTGAGGAGAGATCTAACTACAATATTTTACTACTTGTTTGACTTGTCATGGAGTTAGTTAGAAGAATAATGATTTTTTATTGTATGAGAGAAGAGACTCGCTCTCTAAAGACTTCTATCTCCATTGTAATGGTTGTTGGAAATTTGGGGATTGAGAAGCTCTCCCCTTGGGCTATATTGTACATCATTTGGCAAGATTAATGGAAGATTGGGAGGATTGCATCTATCTAATGTGAGGCTCTATATTTTGCAATTATTTTCACATGTTTTTTTAGGAAACCCTTGTAACTAGTCATGAAGGCCTTGTAATGGTGTATCTACCATTTGAATAATGTAATGTGAGTATTTCATCCCTCTTCTATTCATTGTTGTTATATCAAGCTTGCATCTGACAAACTAGGTTGTTGCTTGAACTAATATAGCATCACCTTCATGGCTTTGTTTTAGAGTAGCAATCCTAGCTCTCCAAGGATAGTTTTCTGGATTAAGTTTCAGCAAACTAACACTGATTTGTGGCATGCATAGCAGCCCTTATTTGCCTTACATATTCATGCAATCCCCCTCTTAGATCCATGCCTTTCTTACTCCTTTTTCCCAAGATTTGTTAGGCACTATTCTTGGGATTTTCCTTCACCTATCCCTTCTCACACCATTCATTAATCCATTATACTACTACCATACATTTTGTTAAGGCTTACTCTTCCTATATCACCTAAGAACCCCACTCCATAGCCTTAGCAATCTTACTTAGGGATTACCCCCTTGAGTTGGAGAAGAGCCAACCAAAAGAGAGAGAGAGAGAGAGAGCTACTTTGGTGACAGTGGGTAGCCTTCATAAGTTGCACAAAACTAGCCCCTTGATGCTTGGGACTTTACATCATTTTGGGGGTGCTAGATTTTATTGTAACAAAGCCAAGAGGTGGATGGACAACAATGAGGAATTAGTGATGCTGATTGTGAGATCCAAATAGGACAAGCTTGTAGAAACCGAATATGCTGAAATCGTTATAACAACAGACCAAAATAAGGATTTAGATCAGCGTCTCAGTAAATACAAAGTTGTTTTCGCAAAGCCATAGGGGTTGCCTCCCATGAGGCCAATTGAGCATGAAACACAATGGTTGCCATAGTCACCCTTGCCTAATCTTAGCTTGTATAGATCTTTTATTATGGGGGGCAAGAAGATCAAAAAGAAAATCCAAGAGTTGTTAAATCAAGGGGTTATCAAGCCTAGTGTGTCCCCTTGTGGATCTCCCATAGTATTGGTTCCAAATAAGGATGGAACTTGGCGAATGTGTGTTGATTTTCGTATACTCAACAAAATGACAATCAAAAACCCATATCCTCTGCCCAGAATAGATGGCTTGTTGGATCAACTTCAAAGAGCATAGTACTTTACCAAGTTCAACCTCAAATTTGGTTATCATCAAGTGAGAATTAAGGACACTTGGAACACTACTTTCTAAAGCAAGAAAACTCTGTTTGAATGGCTAGTGATGCCTTTTGGTCTCAATAATCACCAACCACATTCATGATGTTGATGAATGAGGTTTTGACACCTTTCATAGACTCCAGTGTGGTTGTGTACTTAGATGACATACTCATCTACAACAAAACATGGGAGGAACATGTTAGCCATTTGAAGCTAGCATTGGACACTCTAAGAGCTAGCAAGTTACAATTGAACATGAAGAAGTGCGACTTTGCCTAGCAAACACTTCTTTATCTGTGATTCATGTTGGTGGGGATCAATTGAAGATAGACCTAGCCAAAGTCCAGAATATAATAAAGTCATGGCCAAGACCAGTGAACCTCACTGAGGTAAAAAGGTTTGATGGAGCTTTCTAGTATCTTCAAGAGTTCATTCCACATTTTTCTATTATAGTTGCACCTTTGCACTCTTTGACTGAGGCAAATAATAAGTTTCTTTGGGCTGAGGCTCATGAACAAGCCTTCAATGTTTTGAAATAGGATATATGGGAGGCCCATGTATTAGGGCTTCCTAATTTGCAGAAGCCTTTTGAAATTGAGGTCGATGCAACTAGTTATGCCATGGGGGTTGTCCTCATGCAAAAAGAGAGACCGATTGCTGATCATTCAAAGACCTTCAGTGGAGTTGCTATGAATTATCCTACCTATGATAAGGGACTGCTTGCTCAGCATCATGCAGTGAGGCACTTGAGAGTCTATATCCTAGGGAAGGAGACAGTTATCCACACTAATCACACACCACTACATTCTTACAAATTCAGACCAAGCTACAGCAAGCAAAGAATACCATGTGGATGTCCTACTTGCAACAATCCATTCTTGTCATCAAGTACAAGCATAGGGTCACAAATAAGATAGTTGATTGCCTATCTAAACCTCATGCAGTGAAGCACTTGAGAGTCTATATCCTAGGGAAGGAGACAGTTATCCACACTAATCACACGCCACTACATTCTTACAAATTCAGACCAAGCTACAGCAAGCAAAGAATACCATGAGGATGTCCTACTTGCAACAATCCATTCTTGTCATCAAGTAAAAGCACAGGGTCACAAATAAGATAGTCGATTTCCTATCTAAACCTCACAGATCATCAAGAGCTCCTAATGTGATTATGCAATTGCAGTGTTTTCATCTGGAGGATCTGCAGATTGAGTTTGAAGTAAAAAAGGACTTTCACCCTATAATTGTGGCATTGTAGTAGGGAGAGAAGAAATTTGATTACAACCTACGAGATGGATTGCTCTATAAGGATGATAAGATGTGCATTTTGAGTGGGTAATGTAAAACAATGATACAAAGGGAAGCCCAGAGTTCCAAAGTAGGGAGACATTTCAAAGTTGGGAAGGCACTGCTTAATTTGCAAAGGTATGTTTATTGGCCTGGCATTGAATCTAATATTGCTAAGTTCAATAGAGCCTGTGTATTAGAGCAGGTGGAAGTGAATGATTTCTGATTGAAGTTGCCTCTCTATATGGGGATCTACTCTGTCGTCGATGTAAAGAATTTGAGGTTGATTGAACCTTCTATGCTCGACGAATAAGAAAAGGGTTTACTTGTGCGTTCTTTTGTTGAAGATCCAGTGCCCAAAGTGAAGGCAAAACTGGGTGAAGACGTCATTCTACAAAAGAAAACTCATGAAACCCCTAAGGATAAACATGAACTGTTTCGAGTTCGTTTAAAAGGCCAAAATCCATCTAAGCCAAAAATGGCTCAGGTGAGAAAAGGTTGAGGACAAATTTCCTCACCTTCTTCTTCAAAACTGATAAGTTTTGGGGGATTGAAAACCTCCCAGTAGGGATAGGTTTGTTCCAAATTTTGGATTGGCATGCGAAGCTAGAGACCAAGTAAGAAGCCTAACAAAGGCAAAGGCAAATCGGTCAAAGTCCAGGTCATCGAGCAAAGAATAGCTTACAAAGCAGAGAGAACATTTACCAGGCAAAGAAATGCTCAGCGAGAAAATGGAAGGAAATTTCCTTAATCAGCAAAAAAAAGCTAGTTGTCAAGACCACTAAGCATCGAGCAAAGAGCTTTTTATCTCACTGAACAAAGAGAGATCGAGCAATAGAATGGTGAAGTGCCAAATTGGTTAAGCATTGACTCATTGAATAAAGAGATGAAGTTTGTCTTGAATGGCAACCTCCGGTCAACAAAGAAGCTTGCAACTTGACTGACCAAGTACCAAGCAAAAGAGCAAGCTACATCAATGAGCAAAGGGCAAGTTACATTGTTGAGAAAAGAGATGAGTTAAGTCCTGAGAAAAGACCATCAACACCAAGCAAATGACACGGCAAAACACAAAGCAAACACCAGGACCATTGACCGAGCATAGGGCTTGTTTGCTTGGTTTCTAAAAGGCGGGTTTTTTGTCACCAAGTTTTTCCATCAAAAAACAAAAAGTCGGAAACCCTAGGGTAGAAAACCCAATGAATCATGTGAGAAGCCCACGTGAAGGGAAAAGGGAGCAAAAGACTAGGTTTTGGTTGCTCGTGAGAAAATCCAAGGTAACCTGGTAGCCAAAACCTAAGGAATAGAAGAGGTGAGTCACCAAGGAAAATGTGGTTGGGTGTTTACCTAATGGGGAATTCCTAGGATACACCAATCGTGAAAACCTGAGAGAATGTACAAGCATTGGATTTTAAAGAGAAGCACATGTTGAGCCACCACGTAAGCACCAAGTCATCCTTCCACCAATTGGCATGTACAACGATCTAGTAATAGTTCAAGATATGGTTGAGTAGCCCAATTATTGGAGAATTGAATTGCTTCGACTGCAAGAACCCGATGGTCACTAATGTCTTGAGCATATCTTTTAAGAGGGGGGTAAGAGACCATAGCCAAGGGGTTGGTCGACGAAAAGATCATAAACAGCCCATAGAGTAGGAGAAGAAGAGAGTCATTACAAAGGAAAGCTTTTGACCTCATTGAAAGGAGTATTGCATGGCAACTCGTAATCTTAAAATTGCAAAGAAGAGGCAATGCCAATTGTAAGCATTCCAACGGCCAACATTGTCATTAAATAATTCCTATAATTTGTTCCTCGGAGGGTTTTCTAGTTAAAAAGTTGTCACACGTATTAAGTGTTGTTGTTGTTGTTCAATTATTACGTGATTGTTGCCATTGTTTTCCATTTAGAATAGATCAATAACTTGCATCAAGCATTAACAATAAGAACATAGTAGAATTGGTGATTAAATCCATAGTTTAAATACAGTTGGGCCATTGTGGACTTGCCCATTGGAATACATACCATATTAACATGGAATAAAAAGTCAACAAGGGATATGCCACCATAATTTAAGTTTTTCACTTTTAAACAAGGTATCACAACGACAACAACCACGAGCAAGAGGAACCTCAAAAGCACATAGGCACCTCTAATAATTTCAGTATAGAATTGAGGGAGGATGATCTCACATCAACCCAAGGCCATGCACTCCAAAAACAACTTCCGTGTTGGCAAAGATTTTGGTGCATGTCTCAAAATTGTTGTCAATTTGGGACTTTAATGTTTTACATTAAGGCTAATAGCCATATTAACATGGAACAAAATATTCACAAGGCCTGTGTGATTGTGATTTAGCAAGCCTGCATTTTTAGGAAGGCATGACAAAGACAAACCGTCACAAGCAAGGAACCAACAAAGCACGTAGGCACATCTAAGTAATGCTTGCACAAAGATGAGGGAGGGTGTTATCACATCAACCCAAGCAATGATTCCCAAAATGAACTTCCCAATTAGAAAAGATTTTAGTGCATGTACAAGTTCATAAAGCACCCATTTCTCACAATTGTTGTCAATGTGGGGTTATGACATGCCATATTCTTTGTTTTTGTATTTTGCTTCATTTTTCTACAAGGGATAATAGACATATTAACATGGAACAAAATCCTCAACAGAGGATCTATGACTATGATTTATTAAGTTATCATTTTTAAGACAGCATGACAAAGACCACAACAAAGGGAAACAAAGCACATGTGCACTTCGTACAAAAGTCAGGGACGATGTTATCACATCAACCTAGGGATTAGCACCTAAAAGTCAGCTTTCAAATTGGCATACTTTTTGGTGCATGTAATACTTCATCAACTGGCCATGTCCCATAGTCGTTGTCAATACGGGATTATTTCTCTCGCTCATTCTATTTTTTTGTATATTTTGTTTGATTTTCTACACAAGGAAAACACTAATATTAACATGCAATGGAATCCTTCACAAGTGATATGGCATTGTGAATCGAAATGGATCAAATACCAAGTCTTTGGAAAGGGATAAGAAGGTGAAGTTGGATAGGTATGTGGATGGGGCAAAAAAGGACTAAGTTTGTTGGTTTGAAGGCCAAGAATCCAATATACGGGATTTGTCCAAAACGAATCATTAATTGGCATAACTAATTGCTCCAAGGGTTAGTACACATTGAGTCATTTCCAAGAAGCTAAAGAAGCCTAAAAACGATTATCTCTACATTTGATCCCATCTAGGAATAGACCTTCAAACATGTATCATTTTTTATCATGATTAATGGAAAAAGG
>SNQJ01S0016616.1:235350-251241 GCA_010110895.2 Picea sitchensis
TTATTTAACCCTTAAGACAAAACAACATAAAACCCCAAATCACACAAGCAAGGGTAAGAGAGGGTTAAGGAGGGTTTACAAGGTGGCAATACTCGTTCATTCATTTTCATGGTGATCTTATTACTTTATCATCATTGCATATGAGATACATCCCTTATGTGGTCATGTCCTCCTTCAAGGAAGGTCATACACCAACAAAATACTTGATCGAGAATCAAGTTGCCCCAGAACTTTTTCTGGGGTCTTATCCACCAAGGTCCAAGACCAAGGATCAACCCATGCCCTAGGCATGGGTACCCTGGACCATGTCCAGGGGCCCTAGATCTCGTCTAGGGTCTTAGCCACCCTTCGGAGAATGGCTCTTGCAGCTGCTTATAAATTTAACATAAAGAAAGAAACTATGCCAGAATTAGAACCTGATATAGAATAAGAAAAGGTGTTACTTCCAATTTTATAACTTCAACTAAAATTAGAACTTCTCCGAGCTTGGTGCATGCATGTGCCCTCTACCTCTTTGTTGCCTACAAAATAGTGTGCCTCACTAAGAAGCTTCTTTATTGCAACACACGAATCCTAAGGAAAACTAAACATGCTAGGTATTGTACAAATCTATTGTACATTGTTAATTGCACTTAGTTGTAGGAGAATACTTACCGAGCAACCAGGTAAAATGCTAACACTTCCTCTTTGCAAGTATAGTGTTCTCCACAAATCCAAGTCTCTACATCAACATCTTGAATTTCCCCTTTGTAAGGGGTTTCGTCAAAATATCAACAACTTGTGAATCTAAAGCAACATACTCAAGGGCCACTGCTTCTTTCTAAACTCCGCCTTTGACAAAATGCTATCGGATCTCAATGCACTTGAGTGATCATGAAACACTAGATTCTCAAAGAGTTTGAAACAACTCTGGTTGTCATAGTAAACCACAGTAGGATCCAACATATGACCCGTCAATTCTACTATCAACTTGCAAAGCCAGATTAGCTCACAACTAGCAAAACTTGTTTCCATATACTCTGATTCTACCAAATTAAGTACCACTGATGCATGTTTCTTGTTGAACCAAGATATCATACCTAGACTGAAATTGAAACAGAACCCTGAAGTACTCTACCACCTGCAACTCCTACCCAGTCAAAGTCAACAAAACCATGCAACACCAACTAACAATCTCCAACATACCTCAAATCATAATGAACTGTGCCCTTCAAGTATCAGAGCACATCCATTGCAACAACCTAATGAATCTACCTTGACTCAACCATATACTAGCTCAAAGTGTTAACGGAAAAACATATATCAGGTCTAGTATTAACCAAATACATCAGGGAACCAATCAATTCCCTGTAACTGGAAGGATCTACCAAATCTAAATCTCTTCAAAATTTCATCTATGTACTCCCTTGTCCAAGGAAGACCTCATCTATACCTTGCCAAACCTCTAGACCCGAGGAATAATCCATAAAATCAATGTCCTTCATGTAAAACTTGCATGCCAACTCCATCTCGCACCATGCAATGAATTTCTTTGGACTACCTATAAATATTAGGTCATCTACATAGAGGACCGAGACAAGCAAATCAAATTTATCCTATGTTGCACAGGGACCCATCCCCCAAAAAAACCCGCATACCCGACGTTCCCGTGTTCAGGGGACTTGGGGACCCTTAGGAAATGTCCCCAAACTGTTGGGGACTCCATCGGGGACTCGAAAACCCTTAGGAAATGTCCCCAAACTGTTGGAGACTCCACCGGGGACTCGGGGACCCTTAGGAAATGTCCCCAAACTGTTGGGGACTCCACCGGGGACTCGGAACTTGTTGGTCGTCTCCAAGACGTTCTGAGTAGATTTCAGGGACATTCTAGACAGATTTTGGGGATGTTCCGGGTAGATTTCAGGGATTTTCTAGGCAGATTTTAGAGATATTCCAAGCGTATATCTTTACTTTTGACAATCATGGAAATTAATGATTGGACAATATGATCATTTTTCCCATCCATTATTTTTGTATCGCACTGAAACTAAATCTGTCGTACAAGTTGCAGCGTAAAACATAGGTTTTGTATGATGTGTTTTGATTTGGGTTTCTGGTGATTTAACTATTGTATTTTCAACAACAACATTACAACAAGCAAAGCTTCCATGTCAAAAAAACAGGAAACACAACATTTCAAAGGGTTGATCCTTGTGGTCATTGCTCTTGTTCTTCTCATTTTTCTGGTCATCTTAGCTTTTACATATTGTACATGGGTTTCCAGGAGTCATTCAAGTCTAGTGCTTCCACCATCCCAACCTCGAGCATTGTGAAAACAATCAGATAGTAGTGACTTGAATTGGGTACTAAATGTTTGAATAAACTCCTATTCATATCACTTTCTTAATCTAAAATATGAACCTAATCTCTTTACAGAACCAAAGTGTTTTATAATGGTTTTCAACACAGTTGTAAAAATCTGCAAAACCTATTGAGAAGGGTATGTCTTTTATGTTTTAACATAATCACCATTAACAAGAAATATAAGGAAGAAAAGTTGTTATAGAGACGGTTTTCAGTTAAGCTTCCTAAATCTAAACTGCATTTTTCTCATGTCTAGGAGCCAATAATACTATATAGTATAGCTTGTTATGCTTACAAGCTTGAAGCAACTACAAATGTTTATGGTGAATTCTAAAATTTTAATATTTTATTATTATTATTATTATTATATTGTCATCCCAACCCGTTGTCCACGAAAAGTTGAAATGGCTCTAGCGTCGGGGATGCATCCCCCCATCCCCTGTCTCGAAAACTAATGCAGCATAGGATTTCTTCTTGGGCCATCCAAATTCCAAAGTTTACCATGGATGACCCATATGTACAAAAAGTTGGAATCTTGTTAAGAGGTGCCAAAGGTAAGCATTACCAAGATCGAAGACACAAGCTTAGCAATTCTTAGAAACTCCCTCCATTTGTTAGATGATATTTGAGAAGTAAAGCATGTTTTGTTTGGCTTCAAGGTCATAGCAAATTTGCAAAATTGAGCATCTGAGCTCACCTACCAAAGTAGGCAAGAATCAGAGCATCAACGTCCAAGGATCTCCAACAAGCGAAAATTTATCTAACAAACTTTGAAGAGTTCATCCCTTTTGTCCAAAAAATAAACCAAATGTGAGAAAGTTTTTGGTGTTGTTTATCTATTAACCTTCCTAAATGGAGTATAGTTTAACCTCTTATGTTTCAAATGGAAAAGTGTATAGAACAATCCACTTGATATGATGTTACACTTAATTTAGAATGTTTGAGATTGTTAGCCTATAAACACCTGTCACAAGTCTAGTGTCTGCCTATATTTATTATTCATTTAGGATATTAGTAATATATCCTCAAATCATGACTAATGAGTTAGTTAAGATTTCCTAGTCTAATCATCGCCATGATTTTGGGATCTAGAGCAAATCTCTCATGAGATGGCATCACCCGACTGTACTATAATGTACCATTAGTGTGTTTCTGATAGAGTTGTAGTGAGCCTTTCCATCAAGTGTTGTTCTTGTGCATGTTTATCTGCTTTACTCCTTGATTTTATCATGGTATCAAAGCCCTATAGTTCTTAGGACCTGAATATGGCTATAATAGTTGTCCATGGCTTCTTGGTTATAGATCTATTACATGAATTGCCACGAGATCGTTGGCTACATTGATTTGCACCATATTGCTCCTCTCAAATCTCTACGCACATGAGATGCAAACAACACTCATCAAACAACCCATGAAGAAAGAGGAGAAATGGTCATTAAATTGTAAAAGAGATCTCAATCCGATCTAGAGCTTGCAGTGTCTCTGCTAGAGAAATTCCATGGTGTCACAACTAGAGGATAAGCCATCAAACCCTCGAGTGTGTAAAGGAGCAGCCTTGATATGAGTGATCTGCTACATCAATCCCTTTCAAGTGCGATATGAAGTGAAGAAGTGTGAATTTCATTAAATTTAGTGGTGCATGTCAAAGTTGGCCAAAAGGAAGCGAAAAGCATCGTTCAAAGAGATGGAAGAATCTGTCCCAGAATGAATCTTCCAAACAAGAGTTCGACTTCCAGATCTATATTCAAATCTCCTTACTTCTTATACTTTTAAGGTATAAATTCTTTATTTTATATATGTGAGTAGTTTTGTTAAATTTACATGTGGCCGAGCCATTCTCCTGGAGGATGGCTAGACCCTAGACAAGATCTAGGGCCCCGATTACCTCTGGGGTATGTGAATTGCAGGACCAAATTGATAAAGACCCTAGACAAATGTCTAGGGCCCACTGGTGGGTCAGGAGTAACCATCTGAGGGCATGAGAGTCTTGATACACGGGACCAGGCGTTTGAAGACCCTAGATATCTCTAGGGCCTGGTTTTGTAACAGGGTAATGTCACACAGGCATGAGAGTCTTGAATGCAGGACCAAGCATTTGAAAAGATACAAGTATCTCTAGGGCCTGATTTATGTGAGGGTAACCATCTACAGGGGCATGAGCAATGCGGGACCAAGCATTTTAAATTTCCCAGATATCTCTAGGTTATTTTGGTTTAATAACCCGGAGAGTAACCATGCACAGAGCAGAGAGTCTTCAGTGCAGGACCAATTTAAGACCCTAGATATCTCTAGGGCCTGCAATAGCCATTGAGTACCCATGCCTGAGGCATAGGTCTTAGTCACGGACAGCATTTAAAACCTAGATATATCTGAGATTTTGGTGGGTCAGGGTGTAAATACTGAGGCATGGAACGATCATAGTCTCACGACCTTGGTGTAAAAACTTGATGGTACATGACCTTCTTGAGCGAGACATAACAAGAAAGGATAAAGTCCCTTATGCATTGATGATAAAGTAATAGGTTCTGAATTGATTTGAAGAATGAGTAATGCCACCTTGTTGTTTAGTGGTTATGGGCTTTGTAAAACCCCCTCACCCTTGTTGTGGGCTTTTGGTTATTTAGTTTTGGCCTTTATTTCACTTGTTATGGGCTTTGTAAACCCCTCACCCTTGTTATGGGCTTTTGTTTTATTTTTAAGTTATGAATTTTGTCCTGTGATTAAATTTTAATTTAAACATGTGACTTTCTTCTAACAAGCAGAGCCTAACCTAGCCCTAACCCTTTCCTTAAACTACTATTTAAGAGACCGTACTCTACTCCTACCTTACACATCATTACTTCCTATTTGTTGTAGCGTGGAGCTTCCTTGAAGGTGCGGCCTCAGTCTAGTCAGTTGATTTATGTTTGCAGTCCTGTTGGTGAAGGAGTTAGGTTGCTGTCCCATCTCTCTGCTGGCAAGCTTGATCACAGGCTCGTCCTTCTTTTTTGATGTTTTTCTTTTTGTGAGAGTGTGCAGCTACCTGCAGAGGTGCCGTATCTGTTGGGAGAATTACGCTGCCTGGGAAATTACCGCTAACTGTGGAAGGGTGTCGCTGCCTGCAGAAGGGTGTCGTTGCTTGAATAGAGGTGCTGCTGTCCATTGTGGGGGTGATTCCTGTGGCTTATGCTGTGTATGCCTTATCTATCTCAGCCGTGGGGTTTCTCTGTTAGGGGTTGTGTTTCTTTTTGGTTCCAATTAACTTAACTGTGGTGGCATGAAAGATTCTTCAAACGTTGGCATATAGATCTCAAATAGATCTGAACCAAACCACTGGCATGGCATAACACTCAGGACCTAATTCTCTTGAGGTGGTGTACTATCTTCACAGGTAAAGTTGGTACCAGGTATGTTTCTAATTTGAAAGTTCAGATCTGAGTTATTTAGATTCAAGTGATCTTCCTTGTTTATATTCAGACCACAGTCATATAGAAAGAAATCTTTGTAGCCATTGTTGATCTGCTGTTTTAATTGAAAGGGTTTGCATTACTGTTTGCTTGATCTACTATTACACTTGAAAGGGTTTTCATATTACTGTTTGAGATCTGAGTTTGTTGTTTATAGATTGTGTTTGCTATAATCTTGAATGAGCTTTATCTAATCTGCTTTAAGATCTGAGGTTTATCAAAGTTTGTCTTCTTCTACTGTGACTGTTTTATATAGATCCATTTATACATGTCTAAGGGTTTTTGCTTTGAAATTAAAAGAGACTGCTGTTTTAAAAAATTACCCTAATATTCTAACAGTTTTATTGCATTATAAATGTCAGATCAAGGTCAAAGGCTGAGTTTGAAGACAAGGACAGTGAATTTGATCCACATGCCTAATTGCAATTTGAAAAGCTAAAGGTGATGTTGTCAAGAGATGCATTTGTGTTAGAGATGAATGCAGTTGTGTCAGAGATGAAGAGGAAGGTGCATGGGTTGCAATGACAAATTATGTGAACGCGACCTCAAATGCTCAACGATCTAATGTCAGTTGGGCTCGATCGGCATTTACACGTTTTTCTTTGATCTGAGAACTTCTCCAAGTGTATCAACGAGAACTTTTTCATGTTCAAGTACTCAGATCTGAATAAATTCGATCCAGGCCTGCCATTAAGCCAAAGAACCAGTGACTGCTTTGATGGATATGTGTGATTTCCCTCCAAGCGATCTGTGTAAGCCAACAACAATCTACAATTTTAATCAATTCTTCAACGACTCTGCCCTCCAATGCGTTGGGTTTTGTCAGCGATATGGTGATCCGATGCAACAACGGTGCACTCTCTCTTCCATTATATGCATGGATCCTATCTTTAGGGCGTAAGCCATATCTCCACTCCAATACTTGCATTTATGTGTGCCTTTTCCTCCAAATGCATGTTGTGATGCATAACTTGGTATGTCAAAAGCAAGTGTGCTTGTATCGCATCATATCCACGTTGACTTATCAAATTTGTTTACCATCATGTAAAATGTGTGAAGTCTTTATCTCTTATTCAAATGACATAAATAAAGAGATACATATAGTGTTTAATATATATTATTAAACATTAAAATAGAAGTCACTATGTCATTTTGCACTTTAAGAGATAGGAATAAGTGAGAGAACTTAGTTAAACATTAAAATAATGTTTATTTTAAAACGGATGTAATTTGTATTAAAGGATATGGGGTCTCCACTTTAGAGAAGTTTTACTTTGGAATATTCTCGTAATTGAAGATTTTTTCTAGTTCAAGGGGGGCACATTTTTAAAGACGAGAGAAGTTCAATTCCAAAATTGAACTGTAATTTTGAAGCTCAAAAAGTTGAGAAGAGTCTAGTGAAATACTCTCTTAAATTATTTTTTCAATGAGACATTTTAAGGGTCAAGGCCAAGCCCTTAAAAGTACTATTTTTGCGTGGAGTGTGATGGTGAATACTTTCATGGTTTCTTCATGATGTTTTGTGTCTAGTTTTGACACTACAATTGCAATTTTTTCATTCAATTCATCATAAATGAAGTACAAGGAAATTTAATGCAATTTGAGCACAAATTGATGTCAATCATGCACATGTAATCAAGCCAATCAAGGAAATGAATTAATCAAGCAACGTTAAAGAATATTGAAGCAATGCACAAAACGAGCTTGTAACGAAAGGATAATTGGACGTGACCTGAAGTCAAATCATCATCAAATTTGAAGATGAATTCAACTTTAAAATCAACATTCATTGTAAACTTTAACAATAATAGTCCTTTGTAAGTGTCAGTATCAAAATTAAGTTTAATTGTATTGGATACATTCTCGGTTGAACTTAGACATTCGTTCGAGTCATTATAAGTCTAAATTGACAAGGTTGAGTAAACTCACACCAATGTAATAATCACGAGTTGGGGTGCATTTCGATGATATCTGACACCCTTAGTTGCTGAAACAAAATCAAGTGAGTGTGAAAGTGTAAACAAGTGAGTTCCTGGAAACAAATTCAAACATTGTCAAGTTCAAACGAGTGAATTTAAGCAAGAAAAGTTCAAGCGAGCGTGACAATGATGGCTAAAATCATGGAGATGGTTTCATGTGGAAACTTTGTTAGAAGCAACTGAGAACAATTCAATCACACTGACCAGTGAAACATTGGAAAATGTTATCATATGTTTGCGAGTCATGCAAACAAGAATTTATAAGAAGTGTCATGGAACCGACTTGAACATGAAATCCATGGCCACGATTGAGACTTTCAAGTAGTGTCGGGCTTCAGAAATTTGAGTACCCAAAAATTATATGGGGGAAAGAGTGAAGAGCTTCTTAGTCCCCAAGTTGCAAAGACCAAGTGTAAGTGAAAGAACCATCGATTGTCTGATGTTGAAACATGACCAAAAAACAACATCCACAACGATCTACACAATCAGAAACTCCAAATTTAAGCGTAACAATCTACTTTTAACATAAGTGATCTGCAATGTTCTGTGTGTTGTGCCTCCCTTTTTAAGAAAGACTATGATCCACAAGAAAAGGAGGTACATGATTTTATGATGTCGAGGGTGGAGCCATTGTGTCGCCTTGGGAACAGGTCACCCTCCAACAATCAACTCAACAGTGATTTACTCCTTGATTTTCTCAACGTTTCTCACATATCCATACTCTCACAGATTTAAAAGGTATGAGTCTTGTTAGCAAGGCAGCTTAAATTGTTTACATGAAAATTGGTGAAGTAATGATACATTCACAAAACATGCCATGCATATAAAAACAAATACATGCTGGGTTTTAAAACACTTTTTTTAAAAGTGGAAAGGATATAATATTTTAATGAGTTTGGGTGGTACTACTTTTAAGCCATATTTCTAGCCTTGTTTAGAATATGACCTTTTGTGATGTCTTTTTTGGGGAGAGATAAGGAAAATGACTTGAAATTCTTTATTTAATTGGAGTGTATAAAGGAGCAGATTCATTGAGGGCGCATGAGATGCTTACTCCAGAATATGGTTCTGTAGACCTCAATCAAGCATTAAATAAACAACTGATTGCTTTGTCATTTCACATCAGCCTGAAGTTGAGAGAGAAATTGATCAAGATCAACTCCTTCTAGTAGATTATAGGTCGTTTCTATGTGCTTTTCATGCACTTGATGAAGAGCAGCTATATAAGAAGTGTCATGGAACCGACTTGAACATGAAACCCTTTTGATGATTGCAGCGTCGTTTGACATTCTCCAGGTCGTTCTCCTCTGGACTGAGTTGAGGCGATCTGTGAGAAAGCCCATGTTAGGTGTGCTCATGTGATGGGTGTGCATCAAACTTTGGACCGAGTTGTGGCGGTGGTCTCTTGTGCTTCTCTAGACTGAGTTGAGATGACTTGAGATGGTCTCTGCCTTGTACTCCTATGGACTGAGGTGAGTTGACGAGATGGTCTCTTGCCTTCTACTCCTATGGACTTGGTTGAGTGGAAGCCGAGATGGTTCTCCGGATGAACTCATGTGGATTCAGTTGAGTTAATCTATTGAGAGTGGCGTCCTTGTGGTGAGCACAGGTGGATGTGTCCCTAGTGGCTGGCACTAGAGGATGTGTGAGATCACTTGCTATATTGTTAAAGGAAGTGAACTTTTGGTAAAACCTAGTATGTGTTGTAAGGGTACAAGTCGGCCCACCATGTAGAATTAATATTGTGTTAAGATTAATTATATTATTGAGTTATAGAGGTGCGACCCTATTGTGCCAATAGACACATCTATTTGATGTAATAGGATTTGTATAAATAAGAGATAGATCCCCATTGTGGATCACATTCACTTGTCATCTCGTGATTTCAGAAGTTGCGGTCTGAATTATGAGGACTGGAAAACACACACCTAGGCACTAGTCCTTCTTGGTCATAGAAGCACCCACTTGTGTGCTAGGGTTTGGTGGTGGATGGTGGATCTTCTCTTGGCAATATAAGCAAAAGGGATTATTGGGTTTTTAAACTTGATTGAGAAGGGTTTTCAGATAAACTCTTGTGTTTTTGTGCATGGTTGTTCTTCTTATTGATCTTGGTTATTGCAGCTATTATATATGGTATTGTTGCATTGTTTATGGTTCAAATACATGCTAAATTGAAATAAACTACATGTGCATAAGCTAAGCATTAAAACTCAACATGGTATCAGAGCAAGTACTTGAAGATGATTTTTTGCACAGTAATTAAAGGCAGGCAGTGGGGATTTGAGGGTTGCTAAACCCTTGTTGTTAGTGTAAGGAGAGGGTCGTACCTTCCATTAACTCTGTGGTGAAGTTTAAGGTTGGCCGCAGGCCTATCAGCCTTGGCCAAGCCTTGTTGAGGGTCTTAAAGAGAGACCGCAGCATGGTGAAGCCCTTCTAGGGTTGTCGCAGCTAGAAGGAGCCCTCACCACAGACATGTGGCAGCACATCTGTAGCAGCTTCCGTGATGTTTCTTTTTGAGGCAGCTCTATGACAAAGACTAAGGACTGTAAAGTAAATTCTGCGATAAATTACAGGCCAAGTCTATGGTAGTTTTCTGAGGTATATTTCAGAAAACTTACAATAGTTCTAAGGCCAAATGATTGACAGATCTAAGGCACAGATCCGACTGGGATTCAGGAAAAGCAAATCTCAAGAGCATTAAGTGATTTATGAGGCAGCTAAAAGGGTGATCTCTGAGGCAGTGAAAAGGTGACTTCTGAGGCAACAGACTAAAAAGATCTGTGAGGCTATAAGAGCGATATACCTGAGGCAACAAGGCCAAATTTCTGAAGCTGATTTGAGGCCTAATTCTGAGGCAAGATTTGTCAGTCTTAAGGGTGGATCTGAGGCTTGTCCTGTAGCAGAGATTAAGGTTGTGCTGACATCTGTTTCAAGGTATATTAAGATCTGTTCTGAGGCCTATACTACCTACAGCCATCCAAAAGGACAGAAGTGACAGGTATGCAGGCTGAGTATAAAAACCATCTGCTGAAGGTAGTATGATTTGTTAAGAAAAGTCATTGAATGATAGATTCCTTGCAATGAATTGAAGTACTGAGATTATGGTCGAGAGACGTGAACATTGTAATTGTGGAGTCATAACTAGAATTCATGAAGAAGGGACATCGACAAGGATTGAAGTTGTTAAAGCTGTTAACATGTCACAGCAATCATAGACGGATAGAGAAGATGTACCTTGTCTCATTTGAAAGGAAAAGAATAAGTCTGAAGTATTGATTTATTTCCAGAGAATCAGAAAAACAATGAAGATCAGAAATGGATGTGTCATCCATTTGTCAAATTATCAAACATGAAAGCCCTATCCAGAATGATGAAAGCCTGAAGATAGTTGATATGAGAGGTATGTTGCAGATTGTACAGATTTCAAAATTGATTCTTGGGGTGACTTTTAGTGTGTGCTATAAGTGCATCTTATTCAAGCTCTAGTGGACATCGAGGAGACTGGACTTGCAGTTAGTGATGTGCATGGTTTCAAGCCCTTGTCACTATCCGAGAAGAGAAGAAAGCAACTTTAGCCACCTCAACAGAAGTCAAGGAATGCAAGCAAGAACGTCGAGGAGTTCTTCTCTACCTCAATCTTCGGTAACACAAAGCAAGATTGAGCATGATTGCAAACTAAGGTAAGTCTTGTACTACTTTCCTTAATTGAATTCATCATCACTCTGTAGTAGCTTGCACGATAATGAAGGGTATTATCCATGGTGTGGGAGCCCTCATGACTTGAACCATGATCACGATGTGAAGTCCAAATTTTTTGTGGTTGGTTATTATCTTAGTACCAAGTGAGGCCATTTTGGTTGTTATCCTACAGGGAGGCCATCTTAGTTATTATCCTAGTATAGGAAGCCAGATTTCTTATTTCATTATTGAAGGTCATGATCCTAATGCGAGTCCAATTCTTCTTGGTTATTATCCTAGTACAAGAGGCCATTTGGTTGTTATCCCTACGGGAAACCATCTTGGTTATTATCCTAATCTGGGAGGCCAACAAAAACCTTGTAGAAACGATAGAGGACTGCTGAGAAGACATGGAGTGTCTCGAGGTTAGCGACCTGAAAAGGAAGAATGTTTATCTTCAGAGCTTGAGAGGAGTCAACTAGTGAGAAAGAAAGAGCAATTACCTTCTCAACTAACTTGATTGAGGAGAGCAGTTATTGATCTCGTTGTTCCTATATCTCTAGTTGATGTTTCTAGAGACATTGCAGTAGGCCAAAGGAGGCCTACATGGGCTCAACAGAACTTCTATTTGAAGCGGTGACATCTGACTCCTCGTGATACATTCAGAAAGAGACCACAGATATTTTCAAGTTATCTTGGTTATGAGCCACATCATTGATATTGAACCTTCTTGTCTTGAAGCGGCAGTCACAGCAAAGATGCCATGACAAAAAGAGGTATCCGATTATAGGGATGATATGTGGGATATTGTTAGAACGAAGCGAACTGTGGTGACTTCCAATTGGATCTATAAGATTTAACATCTCGGTGATGGAAGTTCAAAGCACAATTTGTGGCTAGAGGATTCTCTCTAGAGGAGGGAATAGATTAGGGGTATTTTCTTCTGTTGCCTGATACACTTCCATCGATACGATTATTTCTGGTTGCATCCATGGGTTGGAACTACATCAGATGGATGGAAAATATTTCTCAATGGTGAGATTGAAGAAGCTTACATCCAAGCGAGATGGATTCGTGACACATGAGAAGAGGTCTCATGTATGCAGGTTCTTGAAAATCCCCATATGGACTAAGCGGGCACCGATAGGTGGTAGAAGAAGATTGATGGATACTTGATGAGTTTGGGCTTGACCAAGAGTGTTGGTGATCTAACCACCGCTACTACCACATCGTCGGTGACGGTGTCGATTTTGGTCATATATGTGGAAATGACTTATTCCTCAACGATTGAAGAATCTTATTGTTGAATACAGCGTTAAATTGACTTAATTTGAGATAGAAAGGACACTGCATGATGCACTACTTGGACTAGAAGTATGGCAAAAAGCGTGATAGATTTTCTGAGTCAATGAAAATATACAGTCGAGATTTTAAGAAATTCAAGATAATGAGGCTAGAGATCCATACCTACAGAGTGGTGATGAATTTGAAGAATATAAACGAGGCTTCTTCTGAGTCAGGCGAGATCGATCCACATCTTCTGAGGCAGTTGATTTGGATCATTGATGTATCTAGTTAACACCAGACTGATTTATGTTATGCAACGAATGTACTTAGTCAATCCATGAACCAACCGAGACAGGCTCACTGGATAGCAGCGAAACATGTGTTGAGATATCTATGAGGCATAGTTGGATATGGCCTAAAAGATATGCCTCAGATGTAGACATGAGATTGCAGGAAATAATGCGATGCAGGAATTTAGCCGAGGCGCGGTGGACGAAGAGCACATCACGGTTGTTGTTTTATTTAAAGGTGCCATGATTTCACGGTGAAGCAGACTTATGTGGCTTTGAATCTACATGAAAGCGAGAGTATATTGCATTATGTGTGGCAAGTCCGCGAAGCAGTGTTGCTTAAGCTCCTTGCATATCTATTTGTTCATGAGATGGATTCCATAGTTATCCATTGCAATAACCAGAACTGTGTGAAGCTCTCAAAGAATCTGTGTTTCACCACGATAAATGAAACACATTGAGATCAAATACCATTATCCAGAGATATGGTCTGAAGGAACAATACATATCACGGTACCTTTCTACACCCGAGCAGTTGCAAATATTCCCACCAAAAGCAGCTTCTTGGGAAGAAAGGTTCAGTACTTCCATGAGAGACTTGGCACGGTGTAGGAGAATACACCTCCTAACTGGAAAGTGTTGATGATTCGTGTCAGTGTGACATTCTCCAAAATGGATTCTCCTCTGGACAGTTGAAACAATCGTGAAACCCATGTGTTGGGTGTGTGCCCATGTGATGGGTGTGCATCAGGCTCAATTTGGGGTTGTGATGGCGTGTGGTCTCTTGTCTACTCCCTCTAGACTTGAGATGACTTGAGATGTCTCTGCCTTGTACTCCTCTAGGCTGAGTTGAGTGAAGCGAGATGATCTCTTGCCTTGTACTCCTATGAACTAAGTTGGTGGCTCAGAATGGTTCTCGAGATGGTACTCTACGTGGACTTTCAGTTGATTAATCTGTTGATGGCGTCCACAGTGGGTGGTACCAGTGGATGTGTCCCTAGTGGTTGAGCACTAGAGGGCGTGTGAGATCCCTTGCTATATATTGTCAAAGTAAAGACTATGGTAAAACCTAATATGTGTTGTAAAAGGGTACAAGTCATTACAATATGAATAATTAATATTGTGTCAAAGATTAATTATATTATTGATTCTATAGAATTGATATTGCCAATAGACACATTTATTTGATGAATAATAGGGTTTGTATAAATATGAGATAGATCATTGTGGATCATCTCTCTCATATGCTCAACGCATGGTCTGAATTTATGA
Source organism: Picea sitchensis (assembly GCA_010110895.2). NCBI lineage: Eukaryota > Viridiplantae > Streptophyta > Pinopsida > Pinales > Pinaceae > Picea > Picea sitchensis. The sequence goes on from SNQJ01S0016616.1 coordinate 249,646, forward strand.
GGACTTAAGTGCACACCTGAGCATTAGTCAGCTTCTTGGTCATAAAGCACCCTCTTGTGTGCTAGGGTTTTGGTGGTGGATGGTGGATCTTCTCCTTGTAATATAAGCAAAGTTGTTGGGTTTTCCCTTGATTGAGAAAGGGTTTCCCATGATAATTTCTGGTGTCTTTTGTTCATGGTTATTCTTCTTTTGATCTTATTCTTTGCTGACTGTATATATGATGTTGCATTGTTTATAGTTCAAGTACACTAAATTGAAATAAACTACATGTATGAGCTAAGCATTAAAACTCAACAAACCCAACACCCAAGATTGAGTTATTGCATGTGTGAGTTCTTGAATCAAAATTAATAGGGTTGAGTAGTTGAAACTCAAATCATTTGTAATACTTTTGGCATGCATTTAGGTGTTAATCAACATCCTAACTTCCTGAAAATTAATTCAAATGAAACAAGTTCAAGCTGACAAGCTTCAGTGATGAACAAATTCAAGCAAGCAAGTTACAAAAAGTCATCTTTTAGTAGTTCAAATGGAGCGAAATCTCGAATTATTAGAGTTTTTGAACACTCTAATCAACACCATTGAAGACAACACAGTGATGTTGAACAAAGAAACTCTTCAATCGGTGATAACTTGCTTGAAAGTGATGCTAACTAAAGTTAGACTTCTTCAATATCAATCTCAACTATTGAATGATGAAATCAGGAATCTCAAAAATCCTTGATCGATTGAAGTGTTCTAAACTAGTTTTGTTCCAAAACAAACCTCTCTGATGCTAACTAAAGTTAGACTTCTTCAATATCAATCTCAACTATTGAATGATGAAATCAAGGATATCAAAAATCAACAGTCGGTGAAGTGTTCTAAACTAGTTTTTGTTCAAAACAATCCTCTCTATAATGATGATGATGATGATGATGATGATTCTGTTCAACAATCGATGCAAGAACGACACAGTGATACAACTTCGGAACCATTTTCAAATGAAAATGAAGTTATTCATGAACCTACATTTTAAGAGTTTTCTTTTGAGTTTAGTGAAGAAAACCTTTCAATGATGTAGCAACATGCAATAAATCAACTTTCATAGATGTCAAAGCAACAAGTTCAGAATACTCTTTCCAAGCCCATCATCAGACCTTGGGAAGAAATCAACAACAGCAAGCACAAAACAGGACTTGGATATGATAAGGAAGTTACCTTTCATATTTCCAATTATTCCAGACCAACCCAGTTCCAAAGTGTTGGATTCTAGTTCAACATCAGAATGATAAGTGCCAACATTGCAATCGAGTTGGTCACAAGGAGAATCAATGTTTTGATCTCCATCCTTGCCAGTATTGTGGCAAGCATAACCATTCTTCAAAAATATGTTCAACATTGATGAAACCTACAAGATTGAAGATTCGCTATGAGTGGATCGATCCTTGGCAGTGATCATTAACAACCAAGCGATTATATAAGTCTTACCGTAGAATTCAATCTCGAGTAAAGACCAATCTTGCAGCATAACATTTTTGTACCTCACATAAGTGGTCCACTTATAGTGTAGCTTTTAAGCATGGCCCTCATGGGATGAGATAACAAGTGGTTTTT
>SNQJ01S0016617.1:44245-73659 GCA_010110895.2 Picea sitchensis
CATTGTGGATTAATCATGTCGGTAATTGTATTAGGACCAAATGCCCTTTTGCAGATTGGTCAACAGACAATTGTAATAGGAAGAATAAGAAGTCGGCCCCAACAGTTAATAAGAAGACCCAGAAATATAATAAAGGTGGGTTTACCCACCCAGATTAAGAAGTCAGCCCTGCCAGTGAAGAGACACTTCACACGTGCTAGAACTTGTATAAATAAAGGAGGCTAGTGCCTCATTTGATCACAACTCACTTTCTTAGTTTGAGAGATAAGTCCTGATCTATTACTAGAAAAGGAGAGAGGGAGAAGAGTGGTGCATCTTTTGGAGAGGACTATCTGTATTGGTTTGAGTTATCTCTTGACATTGTATTGGCAATTTATGATAAGGAAGTTTTTGCTAGGTTTTCTTCCCCTAGAAAGTTTCCTAGGATAAATGTTTTGTCTCTTGTGAATGTGTATTTCTCAATGATCTTGTTCTTATGTTGCTCTTATCTATTGAAATGTAAAGAACTATAATAATGGAATAAACATTAACAAAAGACACCCCAAACACCTTGTGTGGACCTCAAACTTAATATCTTTCTTGGTTACTTGATATCACCAATGACTGAATTTGACATCAATGACAAAATAATTCAACAAAAGGAAGGAAATCTAAGATATTATATCCAGAAGGTACTTCAATTGTCTCTAGGTAACATATCATGTTCTACATTCTTTTCTTTTAATATAAAAATCCATGGTAGTTTCCCCATAAAATGTGTGTGATTTATGTTCTTTCATTCTATACATTTGTAGATATAATTTTATCTTTAGGAAAGTATATTAGATATATTTATGGATTATAATTATTTCATGCTAAGAAAGTTTGAGAATGGTATATGTTGTTTTATGTGTGTGCGGGTATCTAATTACATGAGCTAGGGTATAAATCTAGGAGCTACATTCACCTGGATATGATAGGATGATAGTGTGTTTTCCTCATTGACATATCATTGATGAACTCATGGGCTATTGTTAGAATCATGTGGAACACCATGCTATGGATACACCACATAGAACCAAATTTTGGCATTCCTAAAATCTTCATGATTCCAATTATGAACCTGAACCATGTCACTATTAGGAACTACATGATCACAAATATGGTAAGTAGTCTCATGAGCTATAGTAGCTCCTTAATGATTTCCATAAAGACATGGAAAAGGTATGATATCATTATCTTTGGTATGGTTTGAAGTGGATAATTCACTGACAATTTTTGCACAAGGAATATGAGATTCAATTTGGTTAAGACTAGAAATATCATTGGATTCCCTAGAAAATACCCACTATCCTAATTCAAGGTTTTCAATGTCGACCTCGAACCTTTCCAAATAGAAATGAAATTATTATTAATGATTCATATATTACCATGGATTATAAATTAAATCCATGACCTCCATGATGCCCTCATCTAAAGTAATCTCAGTATCTAGGAAGTCAAGCGAACAAGGGGGAGGAGTAACAAACCAAGTGGACAAGGTATACTAAACATACTCCATATTAGGATGGATTTTCTAACTATTTTCAATAGAATACAAATGAATCACCTAATTGATTGTCAGGACCATGTCCCAAGAAGGCAAACATGAGATTAAAGGTTCCTTGTTAGAAGAAACCAAACACTTATAATATTATGCCACATAATTCACTTATGGTGAGGTATATTCCACCCAATTACTAGGAACATAAAATGGGGTATCAATATAGTGGTATAATGTAAAATAAGGTAGGTGATTATGATATGCAAGTTTATCGATAATGACAATGCTTCCATTATGAAGAAAACACATCACTGAAAATAGTGTAGACACCAGAAAATGCATACCATCTACACAATCATGCCTCAGAATCATATTGAAATCTAATGGGCCATTCACCACTATCATATCAACTAGGATAGTATACCCACCTAATGTGATAGAAAACCACAAAATAATATTCAAATATTTTTTATGTCTTCTATCAAAATCCAAAAGTTGTCTAGAAGTGGACATAATCTTAGGAGAACCCATAGCTTGACAAGATAAGGAGGATAAAATTCTTGTAGAGGCTCCTTCATATACTATAAATTGGTAATGTTTAATCAATAAAGTTTAACCCTTATTTGGAAGGGTTCAAAATAAGGAAGGAGAGACTCAACAACAATCAATGAAAACACTCTTAGGACTTGTAGGGAACATCCTTGAGGTGAGTGGGTTTCCCTATTGTTCAGAAGGATCTGAATTGACAGTGAAGAAAACATGGTTGGTAGAGACATCACTGTCTAAAATAAGAGTGGGGTTGGCCAAATATTTCATCATTGTGACCACTTCATGAAATGACGATTGAGTAGGTTGTTGAGAAACCAAAGGTGATTCAAGAGTAGAATATCCTTTATACATGGAGCACACTCTTTTTATCTCTAGAATAAGAGGACACATTTGACTACAATCATCTCCTTTGGAAACTGATCAAGGGAACTTAGGCTTGCATTTTTATCATCTAGATTTATCACTAATATCAATACCCCCAACATGACTTGGATTGTTAAGAACCAAACATCAATATAGCATAGAAAAACCTCTGGAAAAGTACTCAGCCTTGAAAAGAGATAATTTACGGATATGAAGCCCTTGAGGGGCAACCTCCTTTTACAATAAATGTTTCAAATTACAAGTTGATTCAAAAGTAGAAAATGTCTCCTTGGTATATATAGGAGACTAGGAGGTATAATTACAACTAATGGCCTAAAGCGACATAAATAAAATAACATTACTAATATAGTAGCTACTTGATTAAAGAGTGTGGAGCCAATATTAGGGCCTAACATTGCCCTTGAGATTAAGTGTTGTCCACAATGCTTGAGTAATTCTGAATGCTTTTGTATAAAGACTCATCTTCCCAGTTTTGGAATCTTCAACCGAGGAAGTTTCCTCCATTTAATCGATACTCTGAAATGGATCCCCATTCCTCAATGTGAATTCTTGTGTGGAGTGATAGCTGACTCAATATGAGGATTTTTCCTTCCCTCGTCAAGTTAAGCAATATAGTTTGAGCTGGATCTTGTCTACCATTCTTCTTTGAAAAGCATGAAACATGGAAAGCTGGGTGTACTCATGAAGATCTGAGGCCAGTTCAATTTGTATGCCATAGTACCAATCTTTGCAACACACCTTAAAAGGTCCATAGTTCTTTGGTGATAATTTATTCTCCTTCTTGACTTTCTTGAGGGACATCTGTTTGTATGGTTGTAGTCTTAAAACACCCAATCCCTACTTCAAAACTTTCTTTCATTCGATGTTGATCCTTGTTGTTTCATCGCGATTTTGTGCCATGGTCGAGGTTGTCCTTTAAGATTTGGAAATTTGTTGTTGATTCTCGATGTGATCTTCCACTACTTGAACCTTAGATTTTTCTTTTAGAGAAGAAGTGATGGAAGGAGGGTATCATAAGGTACCATAAATGGTGTCATTTTTGTTCGCATTATGTATACCACCATTCTACCAAGGGGTAACCATTTGAACCATTGTGTTTGTTTATGGAGACAAAACAGCGAAGGTAACTTCTAGACATTTTTCACTATCTCGGTTTGTCCATCAGTTGAGGATGATAGGATGAGCTATGGAGCCAATTGAGTACTTAAAACAAGAGAAAATAATTACGTCAAAAAAAATGTCCATTGAAGATGGGATCTCTTTCCTTACAATAATCTTTGGATGCCATGTAGCTTTTGAAATATATCCATGAATCTGGAACAGCTTGGCTGGTATTTATTAGCTTTGAAGAGTGAGGAGTGCACAAAGTGTCATCATGGTGATCTATCAACAATCACCATGATGGAACTTTTTCCTTTAGACTTTTGAAGTACAATACAGCAGTAAAATCCATGAAAACCTCCTCCCAGTGGCTGACTTGGGATGGATAATGGTTGTAAAATACACGGGGTCTTAATTGTTTCCACCTTATTTTTTGTTGGAAAGCTACACATTCTACCACAAACCTTTGAACATTAGTTTTAAGGCCATCCCAAAAATCGCTTGACTCTATGGTAGGTTTTCAAAATCACGAGTGCCCTCCTCTCTGGAGGGTGTGCAGTTCAATAAGGACCTTCTGTTTGAGTTTGGGATTCTTACATAAATATAAGCAATCTTTGTACCATGGTGAATCATTTTTCCATGTAAATGTATCCGTGCTTGGAATCCTACTTTGCAACCTTTGAATGAGAGTCCACACTTTTTCGTCATTTTTCATTCATTCCTTGCTTCTATTATCAATGTGGGTTGGATGTTGAGATAACACAAAAGAAAGGAGCCTCAACATATTCATCCTTTCTTAGGAGTGCATCTATCACAACATTTTCTTCCCCTTTTATAGATGATTTCAAAATCATAGCAATATCTTGGTTACCCATTTTGTTGTTCTTAGAAGATAGTCTTTGTTCAAAGAAGTGTTTAAGACTATCATGATTTGTTTTGACCTTGAAGTGCCTGTTAGGTAGGTGCATTTCTTCAATGCATTGCCATCATTTCCTTCACCATAAATGGGTTTGTGAAAGTCCCTTCCCTTAGTGGTTGACTTTCAAAAGCTAGGGGCCTTCCTTCTTGTATTAGAATGACACCAATTCCATTTCAGAGCATCACATTCCACAATAAGGTTTTTGTGGTCAGGTGGTCAATATAGGAGCTTTACACATCACCTCTTTAATTTGTTCAAAGATTTAGTTGCCTCTGAAGTCCATGAAAATGCATCCTTATTAGTTGAATTAATGGTAAAACTCTATTCTCCTATAGTTCGAACAAACTTGTGGTAGTAACTTGTCAAACCCAAAATCCTCTAAGATTTTTTAATGCTTTGGGAATGCGGCCCAGGTCCATCATGGCCTTAATCTTGTTAGGGTCTACCTTGACACCTTCATGAGATACAATATGACCAAATAATCTACCTCCTTTACTCAAGAAAGAAACATTTGGATGGTTTGGCATATAGTTGTTGCTCCTTTGAAGAGTAGTTGTAGCACTTGTCAACATGTTGGGAGGAACACTCCAGGAGGATATGTGAATTTTCATGATCATGATTTAGTGGGTGGAAGACCTTGGGAATATTTTCAAATACTTTAGATGGCTTCTCCAAATATCTTTGGAGATCTTGAGGAATATATGGCTTAGATGTTTGAACATCTAGTGAGCATGGTGTGCAATAATGCCTTGATTCCCCTTTTTCAATAATTTTGTCATCTTGGTTAGGGCTTATCACCTTACAGGGCTTCCCTTTGATACCTCTTAACTCAATTTCTTTTCCTTCCAATGAAAATTTCATGAAAAGTTCTTGAAAATTAAATCCAGTATTCCTAATGATTGTAACCATTGGATTCCTAGTACCACATCGCACCACCATGGGTATGGCAATCATTGGACTATTCATTACATATTCCCCACAGTAAGATTGATCTTATTGAATTTTCTTGAGCAATTGATAGTTCCTCATCACGCAATCATTACTTGAAACTTGACGGATATACAAAGCAATTGAGATCTTTGGCTAATTATGAGTGAATGAAATTATGAATACTTCCGGAATCAGTGGGACTATTACCTTTTTTCTTTTGATGTATCCTTGATCTTGAGGGTTTGAGGAGTGCTAATTCGGACCAATGCATTACCTGCGATATAGGTAGGAGTCAAATTCTTCGGAAGAAATGGATTCTACGTTTACATCTTGAGATGGTTCTTCTTCTTCTTCTTCTTCCTCTTCACAATCTATGTAGAATAATTTCTTCTCACCACACTTATGTCCCTGCGTACTTGTTGTCACAATTAAAGCTGCTTTTCTTTCCTCCAATTGTTGAGGTGTGTCAACCTTGTAGGTTGAGGTGTTTTAGGAGAAAATTGTTCTCTATAGATGTTAAGGATAAGGTCCTTCTAGTAGCCATAGCCATATTTTACTTTCAACATTTCTTGCCACCTTAAATGCATTCTCAATGATTTGGGTTTCCAAAGTGACCTCATGTTGAATGTTATCCTTTAAATTTCCCTATGAATACATGATCAAGTGCTCATGCAGATATCGGTTACCTTTATATTCAATCTTTGGAAGTTCTCAATGACTAGCAGATTGAGAACCCTTTTGCTTGAGATTTATCAATTGGCTAAAGAAGGTATTTCTCCTTGAACCTTATCCTCATAGTGTTCACATCATTTCTTTTCGTGAAAATTGTCAGTGAGAGTACGTTCTGAGGAACCGTCAACCATTACCCAAACGAATTCGGTTCCAGGTTCTAAATATAAAGCAATTAGGTACCTTTTATGGCAATAATGGCACATTATGGAGATCAAAGAATTGCTCCATCTGAAGTATCCATGTGATTGGGTCCTTGCCATAAAAATTCCTGTATCAATCTTAGGAATGTGGTTGGTCTTCAAACCAAAGTTGGAGTTTCTCCATTCTTGATTCACGCCAGCGTACTCATCATGAATTTCATGGGATGCATTTTCACTTTAGTTAATGTCTTCTGTTACTAAATTTTTCAATACTTCCATGATATTAGCTTCCATTGAATCCATATTAGTATCCAACTTAACTTCCATTGAATCCCTCATATTTTGTAGTTCATCTTTTATTAATATCTTCTTATGTAAATCATTTATATCCCTACACACTTCTACACCAAATAAACCTCAAGAGTCCAAGTAGGACTATTTAGAGGCTTATTTGGTGTAGAGGTCCCTTTTGGTGGCATGTTGGCCAGTATCACTTTTGAATCTTGATTTTGAGAAGGTTCTGCTAGACAATACTTATCCTGTTATATCTCCCAAGTTTCAACCCTTCTAGTTATGAAAATTTCTTTTAGGTAGTTTCTCGATATTTCTTCTCTTGTAATGCCAGGTTTGATCAAAATTGGATGTGCCAAGTGGAATTTATAGAGCGCTTCCTCACAGCTTACTCGATTCTTAGAGACTTTTAGGAGACTACTTTGCGTACCTTAAAAATAATTATCAGATACGAAAACTCATACCAAAATCCTCTGAAGGAACCCCATCCACGATCCAATACCTTCAGTCCCACTCGAATTTGGATACTCTAGCAAAAAGTTATGATTGTTTTAACCGGAACACGCTGAGACTAGTCAATAGGCCTAGTCGGATACCCTATCCCACCACAGAGTGCATCTACAAATTTAAGATGACCGGTGAAATATTTACCACATAGGTACCTTACTAATTTTTTGTAAATGGCCTCCATATTTTGGGGTGAAGCGTTACGAGAAAATGTTTTATAATGAGAATTTAGCAATGATATGTTCGGGGATAGTTGAGAACCACATCTTGTATAGGATTATATCCAAAATTATAAGGCCTCGGTAGATGGTGCAGACAACATACCTTGATCCGTTTACTAAAATATATAAAACGTTCCTTCACAGAGCATTGTATAAAAAAAAGTTATAGTGAAAATTCCACGGTGTCTCGTATGTAGCGGTGAAACCCCAGACAGGCTCTGATACCATATGTTAAAGTTCCAAACATCAATATAGCATAGAAAAAACCTGCGGAAAAGAGTACGCAATGCCTTGAAAAGAGATAATTTCATATAATAAGCCTCTTGAGGGGGCAACCTCCACACTTAACCCAAATGTTCAATTACAAGATGATTTAAAATGAAAATGTATCCTTGGTACATATATGGGAGATTAGGAGGGTATAATTACAACTAATGGCTAAAGCTGACATAAATAAAATGACATTAATAATTTAATATTCTCCAATTAATGGGTAATGTGCTAATATTAGGGCTTAACATGGATTGGTTGGTTTCTTTCCTCCAGTATGATTTGCGATTACTAGTGATGTGTATCCACTATGAATTTCAGTGGTAGGTGATGTGTCTCTAACATTACTTGTAGTGGCTAGTGACTTCTCCCTTTGTCTTAGGTTCTACTCCTTCTTCCTCTTTTTATTCCTAGTGATGTGTATCCACTATGAATTTCAGTGGTAGGTGATGTGTCTCTAACATTACTTGTAGTGGCTAGTGACTTCTCCCTTTGTCTTAGGTTCTACTCCTTCTTCCTCTTTTTATTCCTTTTATACTTCTCATTACTAGGAGCTAGACATTCACCAAAAGAGGTGGAAGGAGAAGGAATACAATTTACTAGAAAATAACTTTCATAAGTATTTGGAAAATTTGGAGTGGAAACCAACCAAACCAGTAGCCCCACAATCAATCTAGAAATATTCAATATGGACAGTAATGGGGCACCAATGTTTCCAAATGAAGGATAATCACATGAGTTCCCTTAGGAAGGGGTCCCTTGGTTGGCATTTAAAAAACATTTCCTAGAACATGACCAATAGCTAGTGCAAAGGGAGTGTTGGTGGGGTATGGCATCACTAATACCCCCATATATCTACCTCTAGGGACACATCCAAACCCATGATTAACATTCCAACAAAATGGGAAACCATCATTTTTTATTGCTAGGATACCTATAGGAATTCCATAAATAGGTGGAAACATACTTCCAATAGTAAAGCAAATTCCTTTCCCCCCACCAAATACAAATTTGAATGTGAACACTTACAATGACATGAAAAGCATACTAACATTGGATATACTCATGAATGGAAATAATGTAATTGGAATCATACCCCAAATGTAATAACTAGATGTACTAGGAATGGAATTGGAAGAAACTATCCCACTAATGGATGGTAATTAAGGAGTTAAGGAGACTCCTCTTGTAACATTATATGAAGAAGGAATGGGTCCTCCCATACTATATAAGCCAATCATGCCTAGCATTGTATTATGATTTCTAAAAAAAGTGAATGAATCACCAAAAGGTCTACAAACTCAACCATATACCACACCCCTATCAAATATAGGATTCAATAAGAAAACCTTTGGACAAATGGGCCTTCCAAAAACCAACCCTTCATGGATGTCAATTCCCCAAGATATGGCTAGTCAGGGTGTGAGATAGTTACAAAAACCCACATGTAACATCCCTTTCTAGTCCAAGTACCCTTGTGAATAGAGGAACCCTCCAAGGGAATTGAAACATGGATTTTATGTTTGCCTTATGTATATAGGTACTTCCCACCTACAATCACCTATGTGATTCCCTAAAAAAATTCAATATGACTTAGTAGAATAGTCATAGGTTGGGACCACATGTACGGGTAGGGAAACAAAGCCCACAATTTTATAGATAGGTGAGACTACCGCACTCCAAAACCCCCATACACATACTATCCCAATGGACACCAAAAACACTGAAAAGGGTATATCACCCCATTTTCTCTTAAAGTGTGACTTGTTCTTAACACATGTGTTTCTTTCTTATAAATAACTCCTTGTTACTAATGGACTTTAACTCTCTCTAGTGATTTCCTAGTTTCAATTTTATGGCCGTGGGGAGTTTACTCTCCAATCCTACACCAAGGCCCTATGTCTTGGACTATGTTGGTTTTCTAAAATGAAAAGTGTCTGGTTACTTTTAAATTAATTTATTTTATTTTTAATGGTTGTTTCTTACTCGAAGGGTGTGAAATTGACTTAATGGTGTTTGTGAGTCTTTCTAATTCAATGAAACTCAAAACATGAAAAATGAAAATGCACTTCTTTTTGTTTCAAATAATACTAGTTAAGAAAAGGAAAAGAGATTTTATTTTTTTCAAATAGAAATCACTCAAATCCTAATGGGACTACCAAAATAATCCAAAACAATTTCATATTCAAACCAATCAAATCAACACTCCAATGCAACTTTCAAATTAAGGCCCAAAATGCTCAAGAGAAAATGAATATCTAATGAAAATTTTCTTTCAATTTCACTTATGAGACAAATTAAGATAAATATGAAAGGCACAATCAAATATAAAAAAGACATGTAGCACAGTTTTGACAAGGTCACTATTCACAAGACAAAACACATGCAAGTCTCTCTAGAGTTTGAGAGTGGATATTTACAAGGGATGTAGTGCACTCCATATTGATTAGAAATGTATCAAATAATATGTCAAAAAAAAATCTCAAGAAATCCTCTATCTAATGACATTGTTTTAGTGGAAAATTGAGTTTCTTTGTCAAAAAATTAACCAAACGGTCTACATGGTCATCATAGAAAACATAAAAATAGTTGATTTTAAATCAATGATAATTTATGTTTTTGGACTTCAATTTGGATAATTGTTTTTTTTAATTGGGCTAATGTTTTTAGAGGAACTCATATATACAACTTTTTCCTTCATATTTTGTACAAAAATGTACAAAATCTTATCTCAAGGATGCCACCCTCTTTTAAATGGAAACTTCTTAAGAGACAAGGAAGAAAACAAAGTTCTTCCCCAATGGAGTCACCAATTCTATTGTGCTATATTATCTAGGTTTATTAAAATCCTATATTTATTTCGTATCTCTTGTAATTAGACACCTATACATATATAAAATAGAATATACCCTTCTCAACCTTTCTTAGCATGAAATAAATCTAATCCACAAATAGATCTAATCTCATTTCCTCGAGATAAAATCAAATCTACCAATGTATAGAATGAAAGAACATATCACACACATTGGAGGGGGGAAATACTCTCTCTCTCTCTCTCTCTCTCTCTCTCTCTCTCTCTAATTTCTCTCTCTCTCTCTCTCTCTCTCTCTCTCTCTCTCTCATATATATATATATATATAAAGAAAAAAAGTGCAACAGTATATGTTACCTTGAGACCATTCACGTACCTTCCATCTCCAAGATATTATAGTTCCCGCCTTTTCAACTCTTAATTGTTGTCCCCCATTATAATGACTACTAAACTTTAGATCCCCCCATATTCTTGATTTATCCTCTTCTTATATGAATTTTAAAAGATCTTGGAGATAGGATTGATGGCATGTGAATTAGGTGGATAAAAGTCATATAGATAGTCTTGATGGCATGTGAACTAACAAATTACAAGTCGTGCACAATTTCCATGCTCAATTATGATCTTTTTCCAACCTATTATGAGTTTTTCTCTATTGTGAGTTTTTTTTAAGTTCTATCCTCAATTATGATATTTTTTCAACTCATTGTGAACTTTATTTTGAATTATGAAATGATTATGATTTAATAATTACAAAATTGTGACAAAATAATTATCTCCTTGTGAAATAATTAATATATTTTACTCAATTATGTAATTTCATCTTCATAACATCTAATAACATACTTGTAAGGCCTATGGTGGAAAATACAAATACAAAACTACCGGACTAGTTCCTTTGGAAATGAAGTTTGATAGACATGACATGTATAAGAAAAAGAAAGATATTGTTAACCCTATTGTGTACATGGAAATTGACATTATATCCCCAAGAATTCCTAAGATTTTTAAAATTGGTAAAGGAGCTTCAAGCAAAAAAAAGTATATAAATTGAGGATTTGATCATAAAGGACAAAGCTTTATTCACTCGGCCTTATACTGATTTAAAATCTTACAAGGGTGATAAATATAGCATTCTTTACAATTGAAGGATGATGCCAAACCTTTTTGATAAAATTTGAGATAGATTAATCTAAATCTGGCTCCCCTTCTTTAAAAATATTTCTAGAATTTGCTCAAAGAAAATATTAGTGCACCTACAAGGTATTCAACTTGGGTATCTAGCCTTGTAGTTGTAAGAAAGAAGGCATGTGAGATTAGACATTGTCTTGATTTTAAGAACCTAAATATATTGTTTGAGAAGGATAATTACCCATTTCCTAACATGGAACATTTGTTACAAAGAATAATAGGATCATCAATGTTGTAATTATTATATGGAATTTCAGGTTATAATCAAGTGGGGATGAATGAATATGATCAACATAAGACTAATTTTATCAAACCATGGGGAACTTTTGAGTATTTAAGGATTCCTTTTGGTTTACTTAATGTAGGTGCCACTTTTTCAAAGAGATTTGGGCTATGTATTTAAATATATTATGGAAAAGATAATCGAGATAGATGAAGATGATCTCACCATGTTTTTTAAAGAAAGGATTTCTCATGTTGGGCATCTTAGGCAAGTGTTTGAAACATGTCACAAGTATGGAATGACATTGAAAGCAAAGAATTTTATATTTGGGTTTCTTGAATGAAATATTCTTGGGAATATAGGTCCAAAGGATGGGGTTGACCCTAAAAGGATTGAAGGTATATGTTATGCAATAAATCTCACAGGGATCTTACTGTTTGGATAGTAAGATATCCCTAGGATATTCCCTTGATCCTAGAAAGAAAGGGGGAATAGATTCCTACATAGGTTTCCTAGATCTACTAAATTTGTTTCCCTTTACAATGAAGGAAAGGATGGCATACCTTCTGATTGGAGATTGTCCTCGTGCTCCTGGATGATGCAACTCTCGAGATATTAGCTCCATCTCCTGATATTTTCTTCCTACACACAAGTAATGAAAAACTACCAAGATACACCTCCTACATGTGTTAGGAAATTCAAATCTAATCTAGATCTATCCCGATCTATTCAATGTGAGATTAGATCTAACATTTATCATTAAACATGGACAATATGAAAAAGGAAAAATGATTATCTATATTCATAAATAAAGAGAATTACATAAATCATATCATAATGCCTTGAATCATGAAATATTCATTCCTCATAGCTCCAGGTTCCTGATGCTCCTCCTTAGCCTCTTGAGCTTCTCTCTCTATTTTTCCAGCATAACCACTCTCAAAACTATTCTCTCCATCTCCTTGATTTGGACTCTTATTATAGGATTTTAGAAGAGATTGGAGATAGGCTTCATGACATGTGAACTAGGTGGATAGAATTCATGGATAGGTGGATACAATTCATGGATATGTGGGTAACATGTGAAATAATAAATTCATAGACATCCCTGATGACATGTGAACTAAGAAATTACAAGTCATGCATGTCAAGTTTCATGCTTAATTATGATATTTTTCCAACCTATTATGAATTTTTTCTCTATTACAATCTTTTTTCTCAAGTTCCATGCTCAATTATGATATTTTTCCAAATAAATATGCACTTTCATTTCAATTATAAGTTTATTCTCAATTATGAAATAATTCTTATTTCATAATTATGAAATTCTGAAAAAATAATTATTTCCTTGTGAAATGATTATGAAAATTTTACTCAATTATGTAATTATAGCCTCATAACATGTAATAACATGCTTGAACAAGCTATGGTGGAAAATACAAGTATAACAAATTACCCCTAATGTGTGAGGTCAGAAGAGGAATTGATGGTCGAAATACATTACATAAATTCATGGTGACGAGTGGCATAAGGAAGGAGCTTAGAGATAAAGGAACTATTGAGTACCTGCAATAAAACATCGAGGATGAGAGAATAAATAGAATATACCCTAGGTAGACATACTTAAACTCTAAATGAGCATGAATGCCAAAAAATACACCTCAGATCCATGATATGAATTCTTATACCATGGCCACGAAAGAATACATAGTGGATCCATGTCATCAATAAGACCAGCCACAAGACAATACAGTGTGGATATATGACACAACATATAGATACAAGGAATACAATGAGAACTAAGGAGAGTTCCCCCGAAGTCTTCAAAGTACCAATAAATAATTGATATACTCCATCCCAACTTGGGAGGTGATGTTGTAAAGGAATGATTTCGCCCCAAACCAAGGTCTTCATCCCAACCCTTATGGTATGAATAGACAACATGAAGATAGATAAGCTGAATTCAAGCATGGTAGAGCCCATATGATTATCGGTCATTGATGTATACCATTAACAATCGTGAGGGGACCCACCAATGATGAATATGGACCCCAAAGGTACCTAGTACAATATAATGAGTGTGAATAGATGATATTGTGTAAAACACTCATAGAATCAATTGATCAAGACTCAATGATGTAACCCCACTATAAAGCATGAGAAGGTCTTCCACTGAGGACTACAAGCTCCAAGGTACTAGTTGGTTTCTACATCCCTCTCCCGCCTAATGTGTTGAATTTAATACGAAAATATATGTTGAAGGAGGGCCTTAATGTATCCCCTATCAATCGAAATGAAACATACATCGAGTGATGATGTGAAGAGAGAGTACCACTGAGTACAACTAACAAAGGGATGGCTAAATCGTAAATTCATCAAAATAGTTTATGGCCAACTCAATATAACACTTACCTTAAACATATATCATGACACAATGGTGACTTGGAAACAAGACAAAAGAGATGAACGAATATAGTGCAACAACAGAGGAGGCACTAAAGCACTCTCCATGATGACTAGAAGAGTAAACAACCAAAGGATTATCTATGTCTCATATTACTAGGATGAATACTAGGGAAGATAAAGCCCAATTGTATGATGATGATTCAAACATGTGCCATGTTCAAGGGAAACTCGAATGATGTTTCCATTTTGAGAATAGACCAATCGTGAAAAACCCCCACTTTTTTTTATTGTTTTTGTATTTTCAACTCCTTCATGGTTTAACGAGCGTGAAATAGGAATACAAGTATGCTCAGTCTCCTTTATGGGTTAATGATATCGAAAGAATGGAAAAAGTATGCTCGGTGTGTCTTTTTGCATTCATTTTTAACGAGCCCGAAAAGTATTTAAAATGATACTCATAAGTGTCTTTTTCATGTCCTTTTACAAGTCCTAAAAAGATATAAAAGTATACTTGTGGGGATAGAATGAGTGACTTAACATAATTCTCTTATGTTCCAACTGCATGGAACTAACCTAAGCAAGATGAATGCAAATGGTACAAGAAAGTGAGATCCACTCGTGGCAATTGTCCTCTCCCTTGCTAGGTGGGTGAAAAATGGAGGTCAAATAATGCAAGAGAAAGATGGTCAAGGCTACTGTATAGCGGTAAGAGGAATATGAGAAAATAGCAGTTCAATGACAAGAAGCATGATGTGAGAATTAAATTCACAGAAGAACATTAAGAAACCATAAAAATTGATTGAAACCCCACGGGACATGGCGAGAATATAGACGAAGAGAGGAAAATGAGGCTCAATATTCAAGTCATGAAAAGACTAAATGAGGGCTCTTGGGCCTACAGGGAAACAAAGCATGGGAAATAAATGAAAATCCAGGTGCTAACTAGGGAACCCATGAAGGGTAGGGACTTCATATCTAGTTATGAGATGCAAAAGGTGTGGCTAGTGTCACAATTAGATGGGTTCAAACATAAATTAAAACACTGGAAGTATGGATGGTTAATAATGAAAATAAAAAAATGCAGGGAAAAACCTATCATTATATTATAGTTGAGGAATATATACCTCAAGTGTAGTGGAAGTCACCATCTTCTTAAAAAAATCCCTATAATCTTTTCAAGCACATGTAAACTAGATTCCAAGGTCAAAATGCATAGTGAAATCGCAAAAGAGAAATTATTTTTGGTTTTTTCGGATATGAAATATGAAAAACAAAAGCACTCACACCACACAACTAGGTACAAGGAACTACACATCTTGATGATTTATGCAAAGTAGAGCCCATTTCTAAGCTTAATCCAAGGATCCTTTTCATAGTCAATGAACTCATGAGACGATGTTGGCATCATATGGACTACCATACCAGGGCCATGCCACATAGGAATGAATTTTTTCATATGAAGATACTCATCATGAGTGGTTTCATGAGATACAAAAGCTCCTTGATGGGATCCATCAAGGCATGAAGGAAGTACAAAACACAAATATTCGATGGAAGGGGAAGCAGAGAATTCACTTGAAAGTTCTGAAAATGAAATCCAAAGAGGAAATGGGTCAATACTAGGAGGTCTACTAGATGCCCCAACAAATTCCCCCAATCTTGAATCAAGACTCATCATGTCAACTCTCATTAGTTCCAAACTAGGGAAAATGGATTCTCGATGATTCTCACCTTCCCTAGGATTATCGATGTAATCCATGACTTCCAGGATGACCTCTTCTAAAGGAAACACAAAGTATAGAATGACATGTGAAATTGGAGAGTCAACAACCCATTCAGGCGGAGTAGGTAGATCACACTCCATATGATGATGGAGATGTTTAGTAGTATCAAAGGATGCTGATGGGATCATTGTATTGACAATATCAACCATGGTGGGCACCATAGATTATGCATATTTATCAATGTCCTTAGGGAAAGGTACCACCCAAATATCAATAGACCTGAGGGACCCACTAGTAGATGAATAAATCATATCAATAGGAGTGATATGTGAAGTGGGATATGGTGGGGAAAGGGAAAAAAATCCCATTAATTAAGGGTCCTTGGACATCCCCACACCAACATTAAGATAATACTATTGAGTATCAGATACAAAGGGTACATTGGACCCCGCATTGGATCCAAGGTCCGGGGTACATAACACAATCTTGTCGATGGTAATGATATTCCCTTGGTTAAGGAATCATAGGACCTTAAATATTGATGAGAAAATTGCAATAATATCGTAGAACCAGGTACGCATGCATCACAAATTGTACTCAAGAGGTGTATCAACAACCTCCACATCCATAGAGATTCTCTTACCACCTAACTTGATGGGTAGTGCTATGATTATTCAATGGGTTTGGAACATGTTTTTGTTTAATTATTTCAATAGTGTTGCATATGTATCAAGTTTAAGGTGGCCAATAACTTTCTAGAAATATATATACATGATACAAGTCAAGGCTCCTTCATCAACTACTGTTCAAAAGATGTGTTTTCCCATCGTTCATACTTTTATTTGGAAGGTTACTTGATGAGAGAGCCTATGATTAACCTTAGATGAATCAAATGTCATGAAGCTCAATTCTGAGGGATCAACGCTGCCTATGGTATATATCAAGGCTTTTTGTTTCATTGTGCAACTTTGGATAACTTCAAGGGAATACATGGCACATGGTTCCTAGGATAAGTCTTCCAAAATATTGTAGTTGTGGGCATATTGTATGTTAATATTATGTGTAATATATCGAAGAAATCCCTTTGGGGGGTGAATATGTGCCTCAAAATATGGCTTCTCTATCTGAAGAGGGACACTAGTTTGGGATGAAGATGCTAATTCTAGGGCAGCATGGGAAGGATCATAAATTTCATAGTTCTTGGATTAAGTCTCCAATTTTACAATGTGGTAACACATGAAAAAAAAATCATTTGAGGAAGACCCCTTGTTATGGGGGGCATCTTCCATTCCCACTTATGGAGGGGTAGGATTTGTGGCAACCATAGTTTGAGTTTGACGGGGAAAAGGATGGGTTAAGGCAACAGGTTGTCGAGGGGTCTACTTTTGTACCAAAAATATATGAACCTCATCCTTTCGAGGGAACTAGTGAGTAGGGTGTTCCTCCCCACAAATAGTGCAAGGAAATTGACTCTTCCTATTTTATTTAGTCCTCCCTCCTGATTGTTTTAGGTAGAGGTAGTACCTTTCTCATTAATGGAAATATTTTTCTTTTTCCTCTTTTTATTTCCTCCATCTTGCTGGGATTATTCAGTTGCATGGACTACATTGAATTGAACTCGAAGGTTTGAGTAGGGACTACAATATTTTGAGAACTAGTACCAGAAGACAATGGGTGTGATTTAATGGACATTTGACCCATATGATCAACTAGATGGTTCATATAGTCATGTGAAACAAAACCGACCACACCATTGACATGGGGTCTTGGGTTTGGCTTCTTTAGATCAATCAACGCTTGAGGATAATTTGGGATGATGTCATAAAGTGAAATTGACTAAGAATAGATCAAATACAAGTATTGTGCACACAAAATAACCTACTCCTCAGTGGCCATCCTGACCATAGATACATCTCTGGAAGTGGGTGGTAGGAGGGACTTTGTGAACCACTCCATAAGGAGCTTGTCTAGAATTTGATTCTTAATCATCCTACATTGTCACCTCCACTCATGTCTATGATCATAAATGTGAGTAGATTTATATTGACACAGTGAAGTCAAGAGCTCAGTTATTATCTCATACTATATGGGAAAATGGTAATGCATTAAGAATTCCATTTTCAGGTTGTTGAAATTTTTAAAGGAACCTCCTTTTAATTCAATTTACCATTTAGTTGTAGCTTCAACCAAGGATATTTGGAAAAGATGCATCCTCACACTATCATCAATCAATGAGTTCAATGAACACCATAATTGATATGTCATGATGTGAGAGGAGGGGTTCTTCCCTGTCTTTCCATCAAATTTTTGAATATTGGATGACAACTTGGAAGGAATTTTTGACCATGTTGGGTCATGGGAAACAGGGTCATTTGTCAATAGTGACAAATCTGGTAAGTCTAGAGTTGGGAGGAAAGGAAACAATTCAAGTGAAGGCTAGAAGGGAGATGAAGTCTCTATTGTCCCAGATGTACCTTGTGTCCCCTCTAAATTTGTACTACTGTAAGGCTTAGGGTTCATTGGAGAGTGAGTTCCCCTAGGGATGGTGGCACTCCCAGGAACATGAATACTCCCACAACAAAAATACTTCTGAAGGTGTCCCCCCTAGGGGGAAATGTGGACCCTACATGAAAGATATTCCTAGATTTAGTCCAAAGGAAGAAATCCCCAGGACCAGATGTGGAAACAAAATGAAATCCCCAGTTTCCACTAAGGTATTTTCCCCCAGGGAAAGGTGTGATACCCCATGGAAATTTAAAAACTCTGGAAGTATTGCTTCCCACATCCTGACTAGGGATATCCCCAAAACCACTAGACAGATTCTATCTAAAAGGTACAACCACATATGATGATATTCGGTTTCTCGTAGGATTTGTGAAGGTGGAAGGAGCTCCACTTCCCATGTTGAAACTAAGCTTGGACCCCCACAGGAAAATAATCTGGAAGTGGGAATTGATGTAGAAGGGATGGGTGTATTGATTCTAGGTATATTTATGAATGGAAAAGAAAACACAATAGTTTTCCTCTAGATCAAGGGATCAATATAAAATCGTAGGGACAGTGTAGGTCCAATGGAGCTAAGGGGTCGTAATGTGGACATCACCAGGATGCCCCCAGGGGAATTTCCACCATGCCCACTTGAGGATGTGCTCATAGGATGAGACAAACTAGATGAAACACTTGGAACAAACATGGTGGGAGGATCACTTAAACAAATAAAAGGGCTCACTAACAATCTCTCTTACTTAAATAAGTAGAGGGGCGCGAGTCTTAATCAAAGGTGGATTAAAATTTTGTGGAGAATGTTCATCTCCCACTTCTACCTCGACTAAACCCATCTCGTTGAACCAAATTTCAATCCCTTATAAATATTTGTCAACTATCTCACACCTCTTGATAGGTGGTTGTTCCGTTGTAATGGGATTAATTCCTCATAGTCAACGGAGCTGATGTGATAGTTCAACCATGGTTAAAATCCAAAAAAAATTCAACCTAAGACCGACCTAGACTCAGAATCAAAGAGAACATCCCTAATCAATAATAAGATAACAAAAAAAACCCAAAGGGCTCAAGCGCCTTCCGAAAACCAACCCTATGGGGGAGATGAAATCCCCACAAGATTGGGTAGCGAAGGTGTTAGCAGTACTTACAATGATTTACATGAAAAAGTCATGAATAATGTAAGTAACCTTTATTAAGGTAGACACCCTCTTGGGGAATTGAGATTGTGAACAAACATCTTCTCCAGGTACTACAGACACATCCTACCTAGATTCACTTATGTATGTCCCTATTAAAGGTCACTAAGGTTTTCACCTAACAATCAATGGTCATGCAAACAGTTGTAAGTCTGACTACATGTAAGGGCAGGGTAAAATAGTTGGAAGGTTTGAAGGTGTTAACCAACAGAACCCCCATATACATAACGATCGAAGCAGTATAAAAAAAAACAAAACAAGTATATAGGATTAATATCCCTACTTTTCCCGATACAACCTCATTCTTAACTCCTATGTTAGAGGATTTGCCCAACACATTGGTTACAATAATGTATTTGTATGCTCTTTAATGACACCTAATTTGAGTTTTATGGCCTTAGAGAATTTACTCTCCAATACTATTCCGAGGACCTAAGCCTAGCTATGGTAGGTTCACTATAAAAGAAAAGTTTCTAATAAATTTTAGATTATGCATTTTCTTTTTAAGGTTGTTTCATAATTCCAAGGGTAAAAAATGAAACTTTTTGATGTTTGGACTCTTGATCCAACCTAGAAATGAAAGAATGATAATGTTATTTTTTATTTGCAATGAAATCTAGATATGGGTGGGGAAGAGATTTTCTTTTTCTCTATAAGTTTTCAAAATGAAACCTCACACACACCAAGAAACCAACATTCACTTCAGAACTAAAACCAAACAATGCTCCTAATGCATTCACTTTACTAGTGCTTCAAAATAAAATCTAGCTTGCAACAAATATTTTTGTCCTTTTTTGTGATTTTTTTCAATATAAATGTAAACAATTCTTGATCTATGCAAGAACATACAATGAAAATGGAAACCAAAAAGACACTGCAAGAATATGGGATGTAGGAAATTGGAAGTGAAGCCGAATGAGCCCACTCCAATGTCACTAGCAAGATCTCACCCAAAAATCACCAGGAATGGATCTTAACAATTTAAAACCCAATTGCAAAAGTAAAATCAAACAAATGTAACTATCAATCATCCAAAAAAAACAATTTCATACCCCGAAGTTCACAAGTGCAATTATTAAAAGAGGTCCTAAAATGATCCAAAAGGGATGATCACAAAAAGCATTTTTTCATTTTCTTTTTTATGTCATGCAAAGAATAATGCAAAATCCCTTGAAAAACTAAGTTCTAAAGGTTCCCTTTCCCAAGAATAGGGACCCTAGGCTTCACAATAAATAACCATGAAAACATTTCGCAAAAAAATGATCTTTTATTGCACCCTACGACCCCTTTTTTGTGGACTCTACAAGGGTACTCGTGGGTTTCCTTCACTAGATGAGCGGGGATCCTCACGGGTTGTCCCAATTGTAACCCACGATGATCAGTAGTGTAACGTATATGCTTTTGTCTCCTCATGGTTCAAATGAACTGCAACATGCGAGGCTCTTCAAAACTTTCTAAAAACATAGATTTGTATCATATCCAATCAGATTTGATGGGTCTAATCTATGAGGGAGTACTAGGGAAGAAAATAATCCAAATCACAAAAAATCATTCAACAAACTTTGAAATAAATTCAATTGACAAAAAACACTCAAACAGAAAAAAAGACAAGATCCTAACAGTTTATAGAGAAACCCTATTGTTTAGAGGATAGACCTAACCTCAAAGTTCTAGGATTTTCTCTACAAATTTGCAATTTTTGCAGATCCTTGCGAGACAGAGACCTATCAACAAGAAAGTGTCCTCGCAAGACTCCTATAGTGAAATAGGTGAGGCATGATAAAAAAAAAAATTTAAGAAAGATGTACGTGTTCTTTATCCATGTTAGATATTTTAGATCTATTGGATCTAGGATTTGAATCAATGAAAGGAAGAATCATAAGCAAACAAAATCAAAGAGAGGGAAGGATTGACCAAGAGACACAAACTAGAAAAGAATTATTCCCCAATGGAGTCTCTAATTTTTCTATGGGAAAAATATCACATGGATATCACTGGTTGGACAACACGATATCCCTAGGATATGCCCTTGATCCTAGATAGAAAGGGGCACTAGATTCCTATATTGTTTTCCCTAGATATACTGAAATTGTTTCCTTTTACACTAAGTGAAAGGATCGCATACATTTTGATTGAAGGTTGTCCTCGTGCATCTGGTTGATGTAGCTCTCGAGATCCTATCTCCAACTCCTATGATATTCTTCCTACATGAAAGTAGCAAACAAATACCAACCTACACCTCATACAAGTTTTAGGAAATTCAAATCTAATCTAGATCTATCCTGATCTATTCTGTGTGAGATCATATCTAACATAAATCATTGAATGTGAACAATATGAAAGGAGAAAACCAATTATCTATAGTCATAAATATAGACAATTACATCAATCAAATCATCATACCTTGAGTCATGAAAGATGCATTCCTCCTAGTTCTAGGTTCTTGATGCTCCTCCTTATCCTCTTGCGATTCTCTCTCTATTTTTCCAGCATAACCACTCTCAAAACTCTTCTCCCCATCTCCTTGATTTACCTTCTTCTTATAGGATTTTAGAATAGATTGGAGATAGACTACATGACATGTGAACTAGGTGGATACAAGTCATGAATAGGTGGATAACATGTGAACTAAGAAATTACAAGTCACATATAGGATTGATGGCATGTGAACTAATCAATTACAAGGCATGCATAAGTTTCATGCTTAATTATGAGATTTTCCCAACCTATTATGGACTTTTTCTCAATTACGATTTTTTTTCTCAAGTTCCATGCTCAATTATAATATTGTTTCGACTCACCATGAACTTTATTTTCAATTATGAGTTTATTCTCAATTATGAAATAATTCTTCTTTCATAATTATGAAATTGTGACAAAATAATTACAAAATTGTGAAATAATTATGAGAATTTTATTCAATTATGTAATTATATCCTCATATCATCTAACAACATGCTTGCACAACCTATGGTGGAAAATACAAGTATAATAGTATTAAATAAATCCATTTTCACGAACACAAGAAATCTCTATAGTAATTTTTGAGCAAAATCAACTTCATTCAAAGATTTATCCCAAATGTTGATGTAATAACTAAGCCCATAATGAAGTTGGTCAATAAAGATGTGGAATTTAAATGGGTTAAGTATGGGAAGTTATCATTTGAATCCATGATGGAAGCCATTGTGAAGTCTCCCATGCTAGTAAGTCTAGATTATTCGAAGGATTTCCATTTTTTCTCTTTTTCTTCTATGAACACCATCATAGGTTCTTTTATCCAAAAGAATGATCAAGGAAAAGAAAGATTATTCTCTTGTCAAGTCATAAAATTATTTTAGGACATACGTGTGTTACTCTAAGATAATTATTAGCATTTCCCACTTATTAATAAAAAATATTTGAGGTCAACAATGTCACTTGGGAACTAGAGGAAAGTGGGTGTCTAAAATTCAAGATTATGCTTTGGAAATTAAACCCACCAAGTCAACTGAGGGCCAAGGATTATCTTAGATGATGGATGAGGGAAATTAAGTTTCTCTTGGAATGAAATAATATCCTTTCCATATGATCTTGGTGGAGTGAGAAAAGTTGGAACATCAAGATTGGTATGCAGATATCATTTATTACCTTAAGAAAAATACGATTCTAGATCACCCAGTAGATAAACAAAGAAGATATTTAATATTAAACACCTCCAAGTTTTGTTTCATTAACCAAGTCCTTGGATGGAGAAATATCGATGGATTGGTTCTCATATGTGTATACCTCGAGGAATATAAGAATTTAATAGATGAGTTTCATAGGGGGCTATGCAGTGGACATAATGCAACAAGAAACACCACCCACAAGATTTTAAGAGGTGGTTACTATTGGATAAGTATATGTTTAGATGCCCACATGTTTTTGAGATTGTTTCAACCTTTTGAACTCCTCATGGGAAAGAAAAACATGGAAACCATCCAATTGTATTTAGTCATAGTGTAATTACCATTCCAAAAATGGAGCATTCATTTTATAAGAGAGTTTAAAGATAATTCCAACAATGGTCATAATGTTGGCATACTTACAGATAGAACACAATGTGTGTGTGTTTGTCATTGATGGCGCATATCAGCACGATAAGCAGCCCAATGATAATGGCATGGAAATGATCAACAGTGAAGAGAAACAGTGATCATTGGATCCCATTTAGAATTCTCGATGACCGTTAGATATGAATTCAGATAGGAGGAACGCGCAGTAGAAGAGAACGGATCTCAAGCGTCAGCTCTGATCCCGAAGACCAACGATCATTGGATACAGAAGAAGGAGCATGATCTTCACGTGCAAGATGAAGTGGGCTTACAAAGTCCCGAAAGCAGGAGGACCATCCATCTTCAAGAAGGACACGTGGAAAGTGACTAGAATTTCACTGACTTACACATTGGAGGAGTCAGCAAAGCATGGTGTGGGAACTCACAATATGCGATATTTCGAAATGATATGGGTCGTCGGATCGAGGATTGATCTGAACCCTTGGATCGAAGGTCGTGGACAATTGGATGCAGACTACACGTGGTGAGAGGTTAGATTTTCACTGATTGGAAAGTCAAAGGAAGGAGGTGCTCTATCCTTTGAAATCGTGAAATGCGAAACCATGATTTAATCTGATTCATTGATCAAAGGGAAAGCATTGACCGTTGATCTAGATCCATTTCTAAGTTTTGAATACCGGGAGTTGGAGGATTCAATGAGACTCATGACAAAAATGTGAAATCACGAAGAGCTCATTTGTTTAGCGAGGGTTCATAGTGCATGGTCACATCATCGAGAGTTGGAGGGAGAAGCTAGTGCATACAAGCTCTATTTTGGCAATCACGACATGGAGAGTCGAGACCCTTCATCACAAGAATGCTAAAATCCGAAATCATGAAATCAATTATGCTTAGCGTTAGGTCACAACCAGTGGTCATATGAGATAAACGTGAGACCTTGTGGAATTAATCCAATCATGTTGATTAATTGGGAATATGATTGAAGGGATACTGTTGCACTTCACAGTTAATTGATCAGTTACGATCTAGTTAGCAGAACTAAATCATAGTTATTGGACGTTTGGCGATTCAGTTGTCAAGGCGTTTTCTTGGAGATTCAAGGTGTAACTAAATAGGGGGTATAGGATAAAATGGAAATGCAATGACTATGGTATGTTGGCTATTCGAACTGGAAAAATGAGTTGAACTGTAAGAAAGGTAAAATTACACTATGCATAGTGTGAGATAAAACTCATTGATGTTGAATAGATAGAAGTAAGAGAAGAATTGCAGAACAGTTTGAAGTAGAGAAAAACTACAGAACAGATAGAAGTAGAGCATAATTACAAAACAGATAAAACAAGAGAAGAATTGCAGAACAGATAGAAGCAGAGAAGAATTGCAAAACATAGAAGAAGGGGTAAGAAGTAAGACACTTGTATTGTTTGTTATTCGATCATTTATTCTTAGGGAGGTAGGGCGGTGCTAGGGAGGGCTGTAGTCCTCTGTTATTCAAGTTGGTGCTTGAATACTAAAAGTTGGAGCTTTCATCTGGTTGTGGCTATAAAAACAGGGTAGCACAGTGGTGCTTGGGAAAACACAGAGTTTTTTGTATACAAGTTGTTTCTTGTATAAGTGGAAGTAGGTGCTTCCATCCAGTTGGTGCTGGAACACTTAGGGAGTTGGTGCTTCCTTCTAGTGGGTGCTAGAGAAACCAGAGAGTTGGTGCTCTCAATAAGTTGGAGCTTGTAAAAAAAAGGTAGAAGCCTCACTTTGAGTTGGTGCTCAAACATAGATGATGTACAGAACTTAAAAGACTGCCCATCATTCGAAGAAGAAGAGGTATTCTCCATTTATGGGTTTCCTCGTGAAAATATGTCTCTGTGTGTATCTTATGTGTGACTGATGTTCATTACTCACATTTTTCATATGTTGTATAATATTGATGGTCACTTTGAAGAGCTTAAAAATTGTTTGAATAGTCATATATTGTTTAAGCACAGTAACAACTGATTCACCCCCCCGCCCTCAGTTGTCTTAGTATTTTCAACAATTGGTATCCGAGCCCGTTCCTTTATTTAAAGGTAGATCTATAAGCTTAAACATGACAAGTCATGAAGGGAATTCAACCAATAAGCCTCCTCTCTTTGATGGAACAAACTTTGCCTTCTAGAATATTAGAATGAGAACATACTTAATGGCCTTAGCTGCTGATTTTTGGGATGTAGTAGAGACTGGATACATAAATCATGTTGTGCTAGCTTCCAAGGATGATAAGTTATAATTTAGCTTTAATTCTAAGGGACTGAATGCTATCTTGAATGGACTTGCAGAAGTTGATTTTGTAAAGGTGATGCATCTTCAAACTGCCAAAGAAATGTGAGATAAACTTATTAACAGTTATGAAGGAAATGAGAAAGTAAAAGATGCTAAAGTTCAAACATATAGATTGAAATTTGAACAACTAAAGATGAATGAAGATGAAATAGTCAACAATTATTTTTTAAGAGTTGAAGAGCTTGTGAATGCCATGAAGGGTCTTGGTGAGAAAATTGAAGAATATTTTTTAGTTGAGAAGATTTAAGATCTCTGCTTGATAAATTTAATCCAAAAGTATCTGAAATAGAAGAAATAAATGATCTTAAACCTCTGTCCATTGATCAACTCCTAGGAACTCTAACTTCATATGAAATTAGAATTAGAAAATATAAATCCATTACTAGAGAAGCATATTTTAAGGCAGACAAGAAAATTGATTCAGAATTAGATGATATTGAGGAAAATTTTGTGAGAAGGTTAAAGAAAGGATCAGGAAAATATCAAGGCAAGCTCCCTTTCAAATGTTTTAACTGTGGTAATATAGGTCACTTTTCATCTAAGTGTCCTCACCAGAAAAAGGATAAGAACTCTGATGATAAAAAGAAATTCAAATTCAAGAAATATAGTAAAAATAAAAGTTTGTGTGCAAACAATGATGACTCCTCAGAAGACATATATAGTGATTCATCTTGTGAAGACAAGGTGAATGATTTTATGCTTATGGCCATGGGAGATCTTGATGATGAACATTTAGGAGGTGAAATGGATGATGAAGAAACTGTGGTGGATATGGAAGGTGAATTAATCAGTGCTTTGGAAGAAATTGACAGAATCAGATGTAAGAAGAGAAAACAAAAACAGTTGTTGATGCATTTTAAAATGAATGATAAAAAACCTGATGAAGACTTTGCTCTACTAAAAGTGGAGTTAGAAGAGGCAAAGAAAATAGAAGACATTCTGAAACAAAAATTATCAGAGAAGAAAGTGAGGTGTGAATCCTTAGAAGAATAGATAGTAAAAACCAGAAAAGAAATGGAGAAGTTTAAGGCATTGTATGACCAAAATCTTTCAAGTATTAAAGCCTAAGAAAAATTAACTTCCAGTCTAAATCAACAAAGGAATCCAAAGTTGAAATCTAGCTTGGGATATGAAGAAGGATCAAGTATTGATCATCCAAGTAATACATAACCCATCAAGTTTGTCAAATCTACAATCATTGACAACAACCACTCTGCAGAAACAAAGAAAGAAAATGAGCCATTAAGAAGGAATGAAAGAAAAAGTACCAGAACCTAATTTGTAGATTAGAGAAACTATCAGCATGGAAGAAATCGACCCACTCAAAGAAGACAGTATTTTTCCAGGTACAAAGGATTTTTCTGTGGATATTGTTTTTTCTTTTCTAACTTTGGTCAAAAAAATATAACTTGTTCTTTAATATTTAGATATGAGAAATCAAGTTATTCAAGGAGTAATTATCTGCCACCACAAAGATTGAGACAACCAAGCAACAAACAATCACAAACTATAAATCATGTGATGACTAGGAGAAGGACGCAGGTAAAACTTAACAATAATTATGAGCATAGAAATCGTTATGATTTGTTATTCAATGAACCAGAATGTTACATTTTCCATAATTATGGACATAAAGCTCTAGACTATCGCTTAAGGAACTATAAGCTAGATCTGAATCCTGCTACTGAAAATTTCAAGGTTTGGAAGAAGAAAGAAGATGACCAGTGTGGATTAGTGTTATCAGCCCAAAGACAAAAGGATCCCTGGTATATTGACAGTGGATGTTCCAAACATATGACTTGAGACAAAAGTAAGTTTCTAACTCTAAGTGAAAACAAATCAGGGAATGTAGCTTTTGGAAACGATACACCAGGAAAAATAAAAGGTAAAGGAATGGTAAGCCTGAGTAATGACAAAGGAAAATCTCAAGATGTGTTGTTTGTAGATGGTCTAAAACATAATCTACTACGTATCAGTCAAGTTTGTGACAAAGGGTGTGAAGTTTTTTTTACTTCTAAATATTGTAAAATAAAGTCTTTGAATTCAGGACAACTGGTTGCAAAAGGGATAAGAACAAAAAAAAATGTCTATGTGTTAAAAGAAGGAAAAGAAGAATGCCACTTAAGCAAATATGATGAAAGTTGGCTATGGAATAGGAGACTTGGACACTTAATTTTTGATCATATAATCAATCTTAGAAACAATGGGGCAGTAAAATATCTTCCAAAGATATCAAAACCATATGACTCTCCTTGTAAACCTTGCCAGATAGAAAAGCTTACTCACACTTAGTTCAAATCTAAAAACTTTCCTTCAACAAAAAAACCTCTCCAGTTAGTACATATGGATTAATGTCGACCATCAAGAAAAGAACGTACAGGAAAATAAAACTATTTTATGTTGATTATTGATGATTATTCTAGACTAACGTGGGTTTCCTTTTTGAAAGAAAAATTTGAAGAATTTGAAAAAATCAAAGTGTTTAAGGCTCTGACTGAGAATCAAACAGGAAAAATATTGAAGGTAGTAAGGTCTAATAGAGGAGGAGAGTTTATTTCATGGAACTTCATAGAGTTTTCTGATAAACATGGAATCAAATGAGAATACAATATTCCAAGAACACCACAGCAAAATGGAGTAGTTGAGAGGCAGAATAGATCAGTTCAATAGATGGCAAGATCAATGATGAATGAAAGGAATATTTCTCAAACATATTGGGTGGAAGAAAACCATATAGTTGTTCATATTCTTAACAAAGCTCATCTCAGGCCACACAATGACAAGAATCCTTATGAACTACGGTTTGGAAGACCTAATTCAATCAAGCATTTTAAAGTCTTTGGGAGTAAATGTAATATCAAGAATAATGATGAAAATATTGGCAAATATGATGATAGGGCTGATGAAGGTATCTTCTTAGGTTATGCTACAAATAGTAAAGGGTATAGATTCTACAATAAGAGGCTACATAAATTGGTTGATTGTATCGACATAAAAGTTGATGAAGAAATCCTAGTACGAAATGTGAGCAGTGTTGAATCAAGCACATAAGATATAGTTGAAGATGAACATGAAAAGTTCCAAGAATTAGAAAGATAATAATCTGAGTCAGATGATACAAATACTCAGGTTGACACAAATCAACAGAAAGAAACAAAACCACCTCCAAGAATTGTTAGAAAGAATCATCCTGAAAATCAGATAATTGGAGATATAAACAAAGGAGTTCAGACAAGAAGGAAATTAGTTACATACACAGAACAATATCAGATTGTTTTTCTATCTATGATTGAACCTAAAATTTTTTATGAACCCAACAACCTTGATGATTGGATTAGAGCTATGAATGAAGAGATTGATCAGATTGAAAAGAAAAATACTTGGGAGCTTGTTCCTATACTTGAAGATAAGAATGTAATAGGTTCCAAATGGGTGTTCAAG
>SNQJ01S0016618.1:11018-21092 GCA_010110895.2 Picea sitchensis
CCACAAACTGAAATATTATCTAATGGGAATTCCCTTGAGGATTGCTTCCTCCTGCATCTTGAGCAAAATATGCTCATTGTTTCATTTTCCTCCTCCTGTTTCTTTTTAATATTTAGGGTGTCCAATTGGGAACCTATTGTTCTTAAGATATCTGTTTTGAAGTTCTCTAAGAGGTTACCTATCTCTACCCTTGAGATACCACCTGAACTAACTGGTTTTAAGTTTCTACTATAAGGATCCCAAACATTCTTCCTTGTTTTATCTCTACTCCTCGAGTAATTCTTACACATTTCACAGATTTTGGAAAATGGTTTATGGGAGATGCCACCTGGTTCCATCATGTTAAGTATCTCTAGGTATTCCTCTGAAATTCCTTTAAGGAAAAGATCCTTGATTGCATCATCTAGAAGGTCATAGTACTTCAATTTCTGTGATATGTACGCAAACCGTTCCATATAATCCTCGAGATTCTCATTCTCTAACTGTTGTATTTTGAAAATATCATTACAAGAAACCTTGGACTTGCAGTAGTATTGATATTTCTTAAGAAATATATCTTTCATGGCATCCCAAGACCTAATACTTGACTCTCCCAACCCCATTAACCATCTTAGTGTAGAGTTCTTGAGGGTGGC
This sequence comes from Picea sitchensis, assembly GCA_010110895.2. Taxonomy (NCBI): domain Eukaryota; kingdom Viridiplantae; phylum Streptophyta; class Pinopsida; order Pinales; family Pinaceae; genus Picea; species Picea sitchensis. The sequence goes on from SNQJ01S0016618.1 coordinate 11,654, forward strand.
AGGAAAAAGTTTTAGTTTCTAGGCATCTTGTAAGTAATTGTAGCTCCTACAAAAGATGTCAAACTCAAATAGGAAGGTGTCTGGGTCTTCAATCCTTTTACTGTAAAAGGTGGGAAGTGTCGAGAGTGGAATGTTTTTCATATTAACATTTTGTGTGGTGTCCAAAATTGGAAACCCGAAGGTGGTTTTAGTTTGGTTTCCAACTTCTTCTCCCTCCTCGTGTCTTACATTGTTGTGATCCTCCTGATCATCCATACTGGTTTGGTTTCCAAAAAGGGAGTACCTAAATTGTTTTATCCTTGAAGATAAAAAAGTATCCCCATGTTATTTTCTAATAAAGGTATCCCTATGATGGGAATGTATTCCTACTGCTTGGATGTCTGGGACTCTACTCGAGCCGGTTGAAACTATTGGTGCCATAGTTTTTGTTTCAACTTGGGAAACAATTATATTGGTTGAACTACCAAAAAAATTATTCACCTGTTCAAATTCTATGATGTATACACATTTAAGGTCTCTTGATGGTGGTGAGAAAACAAAGGTTGTGTTGGTTGGTTCTACAGAAGGCTCGAGTGATCTTGCCTCCTACCCCACTATTATTGATGCTTCAATTTTTTGTTCTATAGTGCTCCCTGTTTTGGTCTCTTCATATATTTCTTTATCTCTTTGGGTTGAGCTAACCCCTACTTTTCGGTATTGATCTGCGGAGTTTATGAGTGGAGTGTTCCTTCCCCCAAAAAGGTCAGAAGGAACCTAGGTTGAAAAGTTTGATTTGGTTTTAATGTATCTTCCCTTTGGGTCCCTAGGTTTGTTCATGGAAGAAAATAAAAAGGAAAACTACCATTGGGCTTGGGGGAACCTACTATAACATATGCACAGGTTCTTACCTCTTGTCTTAAAGTTCCCTCACCACAAAACTAATTGTAAGGTTAAGAAATTATCTATCTCCTAACTATTTCCTACCTTAAGACAACTCCCCGACAACGATGCCAAAAATGATGGGTGTTCTATATGCACTAAATCCCTCAATTAAATTGTCAACCCGAGGTAAGTAAACTTAGATTTGTAGCACTATATGTGCCAAGGTAGAAAAGCTAGAGGAAGTATGGTTTAACGAAGAAGATGGTCCATCTAAGGGTTAATATACTTAAGCAATGACTCTTTCATTTTTATCAATTAACAAATCCTATTACTGAAATTGAACAATTCACCCTAAGAAACTTCAAACAATGGATTGATGGGTTATTCCTAAATAATAAAATCAAACCCTACTTATAACAAGTTAATCTATTCAATCTAATGAGAAACAGTAAGTAAATTACTTTGATCTTTTATCTTTAAGCAAGTAAGCAATCAAAAAACTAACATATCAAAACAATTTAGTAAGTAAACTCATCAAAACTGTTCAACAAGTAAACTCTATTCTTAAAACAAAACTCATAATCATTTCTATTTTGCAAAGGAGAAATCTTAACCTACTTAATCAAAAAGCATCATGTCTATATTAAGGAATTAATCAAAACTATTCTTAATTTGCAATAACAGGAAATTCAAAGGTGATGATTATGTCTTCAGTGCCTAATAACATCACGATGGCATATGATTATTAATGATAACTCAAGAGGGATTAATTCAATGTTGACTTCTACAAAGAAATGGAAATTATGAATTAATCAATTAAACAAAATCTTTGTCATCATAGAAGAAACATTAAATATCCTCAAAATCCATGTGTTCTCTAAATTTCATGCATCAATCGTCGATGATAAAAATCACTCTTATACTAATTTAAATACACTCTTATGCTAAATCAAGTAAATTCATAAGTTTATAAACTTAGGACTAAAATCTTAATTCAAATTCAAACTTCTAATTAAGATTGCAATTCAAATCTAGAACTAATATTTCATAAATTAAACTGGGCTAATCCTATCATTTTAAATTCAAATGTCAAACTAAAATGCTTGTACAAACATAATCCAAAATATACTTCTATCCTAGCATACTAAAACAAGATTGATAAACAAAATTAATTCATGAAAATATAACTTGAACTGAGAATTAAATCAACTAATAAAACTTGCAATTATTTATCCATCGAAATTTGCAAAAGAAACTATGTATAAACTAATCCTCTGTTCTAAATACTACTTTGTTTAAACTTGCATAAATCAATTTAACACTTTAACACACCATCTAAGTTATTATCTTGCAATCCATTCACTAAGAAATAAAATACACATCATAAAAAATTACTATCTCCTACAAGCAACCTGCAAAAGAGGAATTAGACAATTAAATTATAAACAACAAACACAATATTAAAAACTACAAAATACATGAAACAAAGAAATAAAATGAATTATAAATACACAACTTAAATACACGATCTATCTATCTAAGTATTCACCCAGACCACTGGTGGGCCCCCAGGAGGTCGTGGCTACTCCTCAACAGCAAATCGCAAGCTCAAATCAACATGATTATGTAATTAACTTAAAAATCGCAGTCTGAACATAAGTTTGTAGAGATGTCTCAATTAAACAATGAAAAGGTTCTCTTAAAATTATGGCTTTTGGTCTAGCCACTACTGGTGGTATTTATAATGAGTACAGTTTGATAGGTCAACCATTGGAAGGGTCAACCTCCTCTAAAAATTGTAAATCCCATTAAATGCGCTCTAACAGTCTTTGGCTTCTAGAAACTGAATGAGCCACTCAGTGATTAGCATAAATTCCTAATCTGATATGTCAAGAGCTCAGTAGCTAGAGGCCACGAGGGGGCACAAAACCCAGTCACTAATTTGCCTAGCAGAGGCCTCCAATATGCCAACCGCCAACTCACCTACGCTCCAAGTGCTAGATCATGTGTTGAATGAAATGTCAAATGAAGTATAGGATCGGGTGTTGGATGAAGTGTCGAATGAAGTATAGGATCGTGTGTTGGATGAAGTGTCGAATGAGCTACCAGATGGAGGATTGGATTGCAAATTCTCCCTATTACACACAAATCACACATTAGATCCTCATAATTATCAAATCGAATTGAATTTAAATCAAAACCATTGAAAACCATTGATTGCACATACCTGTTATAAATCCATGATGAGTTGATACAAAATCCTTCAAAAATTTCTTCAAAATGGTTAATAACATATATAATACTGGTGCAAAAAGGATTCAATCATCACTACAAAACAATCAAAATGCGAGTCCAACACCATAGTTAAGCTCTTTTCATACTCCGTAAAATTGAAAAGATCATCGAGTGACATTGTTCCTTCACACTCGTTAAATTGGTCTAGAAGAACATCTACTGTTATGAGTTTAACCCTTTTTCCATCCTGTAGATTATACCGGAAAAAGGTATGCCTCGGGAGATTCATCTCGTCGGGAGAGTTATCCTTGGTAAATTTTATACTTTTTCAGGCTAAAAAGACTAAACTCAGAAAAATGTTGTGAGTCCATAGTTAAGCTCTTTTCAGACTCCTTAAAATTGAAAATATTGCTGAGTGATCTTGTCTTTGTCACAATCGTTAAAATGGTTTTGAATAAACGTATTTTTGGTGCAAGTTTACCCCTTTTCGAACCGACTAGACTATATTCGAAAAAGGTACTCCCTCGAGTCTTCTCTTACGTTTTTTCAGACTCTCTAAATGTGAAAAAACTACCGATCTTACCTTCTCTGGGCTCGTAAAACTTACATGGAAGGGGTCTCATTGTGTCTTTCTTAATCGCATTTTCATATCTACATATTTGGCCTAATTTTGGCTCCATGTTGCTCTCAATTGAACCTTTGAAGCATGCCTTATACACAAGCCTTGTAGCACTTCTTGCCTCTGTGACCTGACACCTTGACCCATGGAAGAATTTTCCCTGAGTGTCCTTTTCCTGCACATGTCTCCTTTCTATGAGCATTCGTGTGTTTCTTGCACTTGGACCTAGTATGCTTGCTTGAAAAACTTGTTCCTCCTTTGTAACGTAGCATTATTTTATTCTTTTTCAATCTCTTTAAAAAATTGAAAAAGAAAAAAAAATCAAATATTCCAAAAAGAGGGGATGGGAAATATGTATTCTTTTTTCAGCTGCACAAAGAGTCACGCTTGGAAAAAGAACATCCTTCCATTTGTTCGTCAAGCATTGGGATCTAGTATGAACTTAGGAAGTTTTTATCACTACATAGAGTTGTTTCCTCATCTATTTGGTTACTCTTCCAAACACATGGAGAGTTTGTGTTGCCTCCTGCATCGTGAACATATATCAATGTCATGCTACCTAAGTTTGATCATCTTTCGTGATTTTTTCTATGGGAAGTTTCACCCAACCTGAGTTGGCCTTTTTGTAGTTTGTTTCTTGACCTCATCAGTCGACCATCCCGAGAGTCCATTCAAGTCATGATTCAAAATAGATGAAGTTCTTTTCCTAATCATCGAAATACTCATGTATTTTCCTGATGAGTCATTGAAGACCTTAGGGTAGTAATTTATACACTCCCATTGTACTCCTACCTGAGTCTTGAATATCTTGAAGTTGTTACTCGAGCTATCAAGTCCTCATCTCCAACCATTGGGTGTCACTGGCTTCTTGAAGATGGATACTATACTTGTATATCTTCGACTAATTTTGAGATGTATATCTATTGTGTATTTCTCGCAGATACACTTTATATAGTTATATGTCATGGATCTGCAGTGTATTTGATTGACAACCATGATTTATTTCATCCTAATCATGGGAATGCCCACCTTAGAGAGACAACTGTTGTTTTTCATATGGAACCTCCTGAACTCTGGTCCCAGTCTCACTCAATTTCGTACATTGGTGAAGATATTGTAATGTGTTTTGACCATTAGTTTCTCTTTTGACCTCATACATTATGGGGCATATATTTTTCCAAAGAACTGCTGAGAAACTCTTCTTAAAAAACCATTTTTTGGAAGATGTACGTGCCCTGAACCATTATAGCCCACATGCATACTCTTTCTTCACCACTACAACTCACATACATACACATGTTCATCATTACAACCTATGTATACTTGCAAAAGTTGCAAAAAATAAAAAGTTGCAAGGAATTTGTTGAAATTCACGGGCTATTGGAAGTTTCCCAACTAATCCACCTACTATAGCACATCACCCAACCGAATAACCATCCTTTTTTCATATAAAAGGAGGTTTTGAGGTCTCATTTCACATATAAGAATAAGAATAGTGAAACTCTACCCAATTTCACTTCCCCTCCTTGCCCAAGATTTTTCTTCCTTTTGTGAGATATTGCCTCAACATTCCCTCATCAGCCCCTTCTTCCTCCATTCAACCCATTTCCTTCCATTGAGGTGATTAGAAGGTTGAGAGAATAATTTCATTCAAGGTGAACTTGGAGCATGTTAAAGAGGATCCCAAACTAGGTTCGCGGAATGGTGACCGACACAAATTGTAAGGTATAATATTTGTATGATGAATAAAATAATCACATTTTTTCTGTCCCAAATGTTGGTGTTTTGAGTATTTTTATTGATTTATACTTATCATTTAATATCTAACCCTAACTCATGAATATAATAGCATGCTTGTAGTTCTTGTTTGCTTATCATTGGATGTAGTTCATCCTTGGGAGGAGACATGTAGTCATTGGAACTTCTAAGCTTGAGGAGATCATCACCAGACGTGGGATCAAAGGTATAGTTACCTGATCTATTCTCTTATTTTATTTATTTACATTAGTTTTGTTATGTTTGGGGTAGATTAAAATTGATTAAATTTTAGATGGTTATTCTCTCTATCTACATCTTGAACCCTGGTGTAGTTAAAGGGGGGGTTTTCCCGCTAGAAATCCTCATGTATATTTCATCTTGGTTGATAATGAGGAAGAGGAGGAAAAATATAATCGATAAAGGGAGCAGTCTATAGAATGGACTTTTCAGGTTCAACAAAAGTGTTGATCCATGGTCTCACACACAATAGATGTTGTCTTAGAGAGTTGGTGAATCGTAAGAAATTTGAAGCACAATTCAAGAAATGTGTTGGCGAGGATAGGGATCTTTCTCATTGACTGTAGGTTAGGTCCCCTTCCCAAAAATTTACATTTTAGTGTCAACTGATGTGAGAATGAAACAATGGGATTATAGGCAGTCTGCATGAACTGAAGGATATAATAAATCACATGTTTTCCTGGAGAAACCATGGATGCAGGGAGTTTACGGTCGAAATATGATTCCTCGGATAAATGGACTTGATGGTTGGGTGGTTGGTGGGACTTCTCAATTGATATCTTGTGGGACCTCTATTTGTGGAGAAATAGAGATTGGCTATGAATATTATGGCCCTAGAAAGTCATATAAATAGTTGTAAAGAAAAACAAAAATTGGCACCATGATGTTCCTATTTTCATGCCAGTTCCATGCACTAGTGTTCTTGTACTGATACATTTCAATTTTGATATAGGTTTCTTTAATACTTTATATAGTGGTAACAATTCACCGTACTCTTGGTAACCCTTTCACAGTGTGGGGTCATAAATATCTGCACGTGTCCTACGTGTGTGATCTAGCTAGATCAAATTGTTTGACACTTTGATACTATGAAATGCCTTGTAGTCCTTGTGTTTCATGTGCAAGAGTGTCTTCATTTCCATTCTCATATGTGTTTCCCATGACTTTGTATTTAATCTAATATCTATGAATTTTTTGACCTGTCAAGTTTTCTTGTAAATGGATAGGTAAAGATCCACAACTTCAATACCAATCATCAAGTTATAGTGCTTTCCATATAAGTGTTTCCACAAGGTTAATGTCCATGTCAAATTGTTTAAGTTTAGCTAGGAATATTGTCCTTCGACCTTCTCTAATTTTTCTTTGAAGAAATATTGTTACTGGAAGGTGTCCTACATAGGATATCGGTACAAGAATGTTGTTTTATTTTCTATATTCTATACATTTGTTTCTTTAAATTCATTTTAATAAACTTGAAAGTTATGAATAATACATTATAGAGGCTAGATTCCTTTAAGGCCAAGTGCATAGGGCATATTTAATAACATGTGATTTCACACCCAAGTTAGTTACAAAATACGGGGAATGATTAATATGAAAAATTAGAATGCTCATATAAGAATGCAACATTTACTTTGCACATGTTCTAAATAGCCTCCATTTTTAACAAATGTGATCAAATTGAAGTGTCATAAATGACCAAGTCATCGTGCAAATTATGTGGCCTATCAGAATCCCTAGGCTAGAACGATTGTAAATGCAAAGGTAGGACTAGGCGACGACTAGTCCTATGAATTATCCACACAATGGTTGAAAACAAAATTAGCAGTGTCAACTACATGAACCATATATATGTGTGGAGATAACAAGTGCATAAACAATAGGTGAGCAGACTATGGTGGTACAATGCTTTGTGTTTGTTGTATATGTCAACTTTGTCATCAGGAAATTTCAGGGTGCTTGAGGCATTTTCTATCATATAAAAATGACAAATCATGGCTATTAAATATTGCATTGGCTATTAGTATCCTACTATGATTTTTGTATGTTCTTATTAACCGCCTAAATGTGTTCTTCCATGTTTTTCTTCTTTTATAGTTCCATAGGATCATGCAATGGTTGGCATGCTCATTTATAATTGCTCATGCATTTCAATTGAAATATATGGATCAAAGTGTTGTACAAATGCATATACATATTCTAGTATAAAAGTACAAGTTTGTTGCATTGGAAAGTGCTAAGGAGTCAATGTTCATAACAAATTTTGTTATACTTATAAAATATTTTGCATTTGTAGCCATTTTCACAATTTAATATTGTACATATAATTAAAAAAATTGCAATGCTATGTATTGCATGGTGTGTAATGTGCTTTTGTGTGTTGTATATTTGATGTACATCTTCCTTCCCCCAACCAAAAAAAGAAGATAATATGTCGATGTAAACATGATATAATGCATTGTATGGCTTCACATTCACATATTCGGTGTTCCAAGAAGGAGACGTTGGATGATCTAGGGAAGTATTAGTATCAGTGCATCACAAACATCTTCCCAGCAACAAAGTCAGAGGTGAATTTTTATAAGATATTTTCCATTTGCATGCTGCAATAGCTACCAATACATAGGCATATATTAATAAACACTCTCTTATAAACATAACAAACAAATAATTTTTGGTGCTTATGCAATTTCAAAATTCCTAAGTCCAGTTCAATTGAAATAGGTATACCTGGAATTGAAGCAATCAATGTTGGAGAGTCAAGTGTGATGGGAACATGCGAATCAACTATCCATGTGTAGAAGGAGCAATTGGAAAGGTATGYATATAAAAATGTAGATTTTTCATTTGGGAAATAAATTCATTGAAATTGTTCTTCATATTTCTTATTTTCTACGATTRTTGTACAATGATGAAATTGAGAAAATTGAAATTGTCTCCATAGAAGACTTGAACAGTCACAAAACTGGAGAAGTATTCATTGGATATGTTATGGTTGTTTACAACACATATTTGGATAAAGAAAATAGATCATGCAAAATATTGTGTGATGATATGACAAATGAAAATGGCATGATGACAATTACATTGACTATTCATGCACACCTTTTTGAAAGACATGAGGAAAAAATAGTTCCTAGTGCTGGAATATCTATTAAAAATTTCAAAATTCTACCAAAAAGTGGCTATGACTRTGATGATTGTGATAATTTTATATCGATACTCAAATCGAGTGTCATGGAGATAATGTCTCCAACTTATAAAGAATACAATTTCATACTAGACACAACAATCAATCTATTTTCAAATAATATAGAAATGTATTCAATCGATACTATTGGAGTTGTCCTCACCCTCACTAGAAAAGTTGGATCAAAATGCAATTTTCATATAAAATATGGGAACATAGAGGTTGAAAAAGAAACAATATGATTTTCCATGGTCAATGGTTTATCATTTGTATGTCGATATATATTAGGTGAAGCTATATGAAAATTTAGTGTTTTATGTATCAGTTGTCATTGTTGTAAATGTGTTGAACCTACACATAATAGATCTAGCTGGGAATTGACATACACAGTCGCAGAGAAAACAGAAGAAAAGAGAAGCAAGAGAGAAATAATGGAAGAATTCTCATTAACCAAATGAATGAATGATAATTTACACATGATATACTCTCTATAAATCAACCAATGCACACTGGAGGAGAAACTAATGCACCATAGTGGTGGTTTATATTGATCTGGACACACACCAATAGTTACGAGAGTAAAATACCACCTAGTCTAGTGTCTTGGGCAGTTACAGGAGTGAACTGCCACCTAGATGAGTTAACTAGTCTATCAGTCTTCAGTTAACTGATTGAAATAGAGTGAAGGAAGGAGGATATTAGGGAATCATGAATAATTTTCTATTCTGGTGATGATCCCAAGGAAAATGCACATTAAT
>SNQJ01S0016618.1:21473-41177 GCA_010110895.2 Picea sitchensis
TAAAAATAAGAACTGACAGTTGATAGGAAACTGTGTCCTTCACTCCAAGATGACTGTGCAGAGAATGGAACTTCTGCTCAGTGAAGGTCTTGGTGAAGATGTATGCAATATTTTCTGTTAAAGGAAATAACTACAGGTTGATGATCCCCTCATGTGCTAAGTCCCAGATGTAGTGCATGTGGATGTCAATGTGCTTCATCCGCTACCTTTGAACTGGATCTCTGCAGAACTTCAGAGTGCTCTAGTTTCCACACTGGATGACGATCGACATATGAAACAGAATTCCCAATTCAGTGAGAAAATGTTGTAGCCACATGTCCTAAATGGTTATGTTAACTACCCCTCTATACTTTGCCTCGACTAAAGATAGATCAATAGTAGCTTGCTTATTTCTCGACCAACAGATATGCCCAAAACCAAGACTGAGTGAGTAACCAGATGTGGATTTGAAATCAATGCTATCACCATCCTAGTCAGAATCAGTGAACCCGATGATGTCCAATGTAGAGTATCTTGAATAATGAATCCTAAAGGTGATGGTTCCCTGTACGTATCGAAGGATATGATTTGCAGCCTTCCAATGTAGCTCACATGACTCTTGCATGAACCTAGAGACTTCTCCCACTGCATAAGAGAGGTATGTATGGAGTGTGTGAGATACAACAAGATCCCCACTAGTTGTCTATACAATGTGCTATCAACCAGTGGAGTGTCCCCTCCATCCTCAATTCTGACTCCTGATAGGAAAGGAGTTGGGGCAGACTTGCAGTCTATCATGTGAGATCTCTCAAGGATATCTCATGCATACTTGGCCTGAGACCGTTTTATGCCTGATGCATCTTGAATGATCTCGAGTCTAAGGAAAAAATGTAGCAGACCTATGTCCGTCATGAAGAAACTGTCATGTGAAATCTTATTGACTTCACTAATCGCTGAAGTCGAGCAACCGATGATCAACAAATCATCAACATATAGAACTAGGAGTAGAAGTGAATCAACTGTCCCGAGCATGTAAACATTCGGGTCTGATTTACAATGTAAAAATTTCTATGAAAACAGGTAGGAGTCCATATTGTCATACCATTCCCTCGGATCCTGCTTGAGACCATAAAGAAATTTCTTCAGTCGACAAACCAAAGATGAATCCTGCATAAATCCTTGGGGCTTATCCATATAGATCTCCTCAAAGATATCACCTTGAATAAATTCATTCTTCATGTCCATCTGATGGGCTTACCATCCCTTTGGCTTCTGCAATGGCAAGTGTCAAACGTATGAAATCCATATTCTCTACTGGAGTGAAGGTATCATCATAGTCAATTCCATGCACCTGCTGAAATCCTTTGGCAACTAACATGGCTTTGTATCTACTAATATGTCCATATGTTGCGTTGTTGGTCTTGTAGACCCACTTGGACCTAAAAAGTTTATTTCCTGAAGGAAGGGGAACCAAATCCCAAGTCTGGTTCTCGAGTAGGGAGTTCTAATACTCCTGCATGGCAGATTCCCAAAAGGGATTTCCAGCGGCCTCGTGATAAGACTGTGGATATGAAGAATGAACCAAGAAAATATGCCTGGGTGGAAATGGTCTAGTGACAATGAGTGCAAGAGGAGGCTCCTCAAAATCAAATTGATTCCTCCTAGTATCAGTTGGATCACCAAGAATATCCCTTGCCTCCTGAAGAGTAGTTTGGGTTCACTTGGGCCTCTACTCTGGATCTTCATTTGCATCTGGATGCACTGAATCTGCATATGACTGTACTAACTTTGTATCTGGATCATATGAGTCTGAATCAAAACTCTCATTCGAAGAAGAGTTGAAATTTCCATGCTCATTGTTATCACTCCAAGAAACTCTTTGAGTTTGTGGATCAAATATGCTTGGTAACTTAAGGTAATCTTGTTTTTGTATTTTTGTATGTGTGTATCAATGGGATAACTCAATTATAGTATGGTATTCAGACAGTCAAAATGAGAATCAAATGAACTAGTGCTCTCAAGGATCAATAATCATATGATAGTTTTTAAGTGGGTGAGAAAAAAATGCTTATAAACCAAATACAGATGTAGGGTTTAATAAACAATGGCAAGAAACTATTAATCAAGTTATGAGCTAACCAATGAGATGACAATCATTATGTAGCTAAAACAACTTGAATAAGAGTACAGAAGGAAAGATGAGAATCTGACATCAATAGAGAGAGAAAAATGTGATTTTTATTATCATATGGAAAAGTCTGTTTACAATATAGTATCTTCTGTATCCAAAATCGAACCTTTACTTTATCAAAATGATAAGTATGTATAAACTTTACAATAGATCTCAGATCCCTGAAAAATGGATCTGGATTTCTAAATATAGAAAACAGAGTGTAAACCAATTACAATTAGGTAATTGAAAATCTACTTGATATGAATAGAACTGTCTTCAAAATGTCTTTGACATCTGGTCTTTATCATGACGTGCCCTTGATATGTCTCTGATGTGTTGACACATGTCTTCAAAACTGGAAACTTTAAATAGCTGTGAACATAGTTTTAGTTGACCATTTAAGCATTCACCTCCTATATCTTCACGAATTTTTGAAACTAAATATTTCATGATTTGGTGATTGATCTTTTTGATGCCCTCTTATCTTTTAAATCACCCTAAAATCACTTTGTTCGAGCTTAAATCTTCAAAATTATTTCTCTGCGGTTTCACCAGCTATTTCTCCTTAGAATTTGCTAATTAGTCAATGAAAGCTCTACTTTTCAACAACTAATTGGTTATAATTGTGCTTTCTGTGCTGGTGAAAACTCTGTTTTAATCAAAAGGAAAACCTTTCGTGTTCAAAATAAAAAATAATTGTTTATTTGATTAATCTCCCTACAAATTTACAACAACTTGTGCCAGGACCTGTAAATCTGGATGTGTGGTAATTCTTTCCTTCAACTTTTTGATTTTCCTCTTCAGGTGCTTAGCTAACCACCATAAGCTATTATAATCCTTTGTGATATTTTTCTTCTTCTTCTTATCCTTTATACTTTCACGTGCCAGCTTCTCAAAAGATGAATTGGTCTTTGCAAAATTCTCTGATAAACATTTATATCTTTCCTTTATCACCCTTTCTAGAATCTCCTGTTGTGCTATCATCTCTTTCAGCTCCTTAATCTTTTGTGATTTCTTTGATTTCTTATTTCTTGAAGTTTCATCATCATCTTTGGAAGTAAAAACTTCAAAATCCTGTGCAGGTTCCATGGAGTGCTATGGACTTTTGATGGCTGGAATTTTGTCATCTTTTTTTGGTTCTGTGTACGAATCTGTGTATGGCAGATTTAGAGAATTTTCCTTTTTTACTGTGGATTTCTCTGAGTTTGTTTCAAAATCTAGTTTCTTTTTAGCTTTCTTGGGCTTTACGCTAGATTTTTTCTTTTATGGTGACTTTGGGAGAGCTCTCCTTCTCCTTGAGCTACTTTGAGGAGTTGGATGCTTCTTGCCTACTTTCTTCTTTTCATTCATAGGTTGAGTTTGGGTCTCAAAACCTTCCCAAAAGACAAAGTGTTGCCAAGTTCTTTCTCTTTGTCTCAATTCTTCCAAGATGATCATTTTAATCAGGCCATAATGACAAAGGGCATTCTTGATTCTGAATGGTTCGACCCTGATCCTATTACACACCTTTGTTAGGATTCTATGAAGAAAGAAAGGAAAATTTAGAAGGACCTTCCCCGTGAAGTGATCTAGGAGTCTGAAGTGATATAACGTTAAATTGTCATACGTGCCCTCTGAAGTTACATATAGTTGAATGCCTTTGAACAGATATTGCCATTCATCTTCAAGGTAAGAAACAAGGATACTTTTCTTCCAGGTTATACTTCAGAACTCTGTTTTCAGATATGATCTAAAATCCAAATTCTTGGTTACTATTATTTTAATCCAACTTTGACCTGTTCAGGGTAAGCCAGTTGTTGAAGCAATGGTAGTTTCATAAACTACTAGTTCCAAAGAACCCACTATAGCTTTCTTCCCATCGTATGACTTTTCAAAAGTCTCTGCTATCACCTGGTGATAGCCCTCCTGCAACTTTTCTACATAGGTCATACATCCTGCGTCTGAGAAATGCTTCTAAACCTTTGGATGAGAATGCAAAAAAGATAAGTTGTCTAATTCTTTTCTCAGAAGTAGTCCTCCTTGCTTCCTTTCCATTTATATGGGTAACTATCCTTTCCATATATATGGGTAGATATATTTTGGATGTAAGTTGGACAATTAAGTGCTTCATCCCATAATCTTCATGGAAGTGACTTTGCATGTACCATGCAAGATGCCATCTCTTTTAGAGATCTATTTTTCCACTCAACAACTTTGTTTTGTTGTGGAGTATAGGGAACTGCTTGCTGCAACTGAATCCCTACCTCATGACAAAGATTCTGGATCCCATGGTTTACATAGTCTCCCCCGTTACCATTTCATAGGATTTTTATTTTCTTTCCTGACCGTGTCTCAACAAGGGCTTTGAAATCTTTGAGGTGTTGAAAGACCTATGATTTTTTCCTAAGAAAGAAAATCCATGTGAAGCGTGAGAAATCATCAACAAAAATGAGCAGGTGCCTCACTTTGTTGATTGATGGATGCATAAAAGGGTCCATGAGGTCACGATGGATCATATATAAAGGAGAGAAAGCCTTCTGAGTCTTTCCTTTGTTGAATTTCTCTTGAGGGTGTTCTCCAAGAACACATCCCTCATAAATTCCTTTGGATAAGTAGATGTCAGGTAGACCATCAACCATTCCCTACTTTCTAAGTTGTTGCATTTATTTTAAATTTAAATACCCGAACCTTTTGTTCCATATCCTACTTCTTTCATCAATATGGGTAAGCAATAATGCATAATCTAGTTCAATAAATTCAGAAAATGTGTAAAGTCTAGATTGACGATTTACCTCACTAGTAGAAACCCTCAAATTGGGTTGAATGTCATAGATATCCACTGCATCAAGTGTGAATATGACTCTCTTTCCAGTGTTGGAGTTTTTCATATGTTACATAGAGATAAGATTGACGTAAATTTTGGGAACGTGCAACACATTCTCGAAGCTTTTGTTTGTGAGTTCAATCCTTCCTTCACCTGTGACTTCGATTGGAGAGTTGCCCCCAATTAGAATAGGATGACCTTTGCATGAACCCAATGAAGAATAAAATTCCTTTGTGGAAGCCATGTGGTGTGATTCTCCTGAATCTACGATCCAAGCATCAGGAGAGGAGTTAATGGAAATCAAAGCATGGTTAGAATTACCTTTCTTGGGATTATGATCTTTTTTCTTCTTCTTCTTGGTACCCTCGGGGATGCAATCTCCAAGGTTGTTTTGATGAAGTATTTGGTTCATTATATGATCCGAATTTATGCAGGAACGCAAAAAAATACGCAAATAACCATAAATACAAAGATGCAACGGAAATAACACTTCATTTCATTAATATCAAAGAACTGAAATTTGTTTACAGACATAATGGAAATAAACTAGCTAGGGCACTGGTAGCTTATCTCTGAGAAGATATGTGGTAGTTACATGCCTCTGAAATCTGTGTTACGATGAGGCTCTAAGGCCTATATTTTATTTAGAAACAATGGAAAACCCTAAACATCCAAAAACCTAACCCTAGGAGATGATACGCTAGAATATGGGCCCCATCGGGGTAAATTGGTACATCAATTTCCCGGGGTCGTAACTTTGGCATACTATCTCCATTTGATGCACATGATACATAGTTATAAGATCTATCCAAGGACTACAACTTCTAATAATGAATATCAAGTTCAAAACAATCTAATATCTTCCAGAGGTTTGATGCCCAAAAAATGTCGTTTAGGGCCTCAAAATGACTTTGGAAGTTTAGGACCTGAAAAACTGCCAAAAATTGTAAATTGTGCTACAATTAAGGAAACTGAAAAATTGAAAGAAACAATGGTGGGGGTCCAAGTGGAATAGGTAGGTGGCCACCGATATCCACCTGGATCATTATATCTATATTTTCTCCATACATGCGAATTTTGGATGGAATCCTTTATGGAAGTAAGTGTATTTCTCCCCTTTTCTTCCCTTTCCACCTTTGGATCCAAAGGCATCGTTGAAGGTTTTTGAGTACCCTTCCTTCTTCATATTTGCATGTGCTTTCCCTTTGTCTTTTTCTTTATATTTTTGATATTGATGATCGCTTCCATCTTGCAAATTAAGTGCATGTGCATTTTATTTTTCCCATGTGGATGAGCTTGTTCTTCTCTTGTGTCAGAGACTCGATAAAGGCCTCAAGGGAGGGAATCATCCAGGTAGATCTAGAGGAGAACCTAAATGAATGGAACGTGTATACAAATAATGAGTATTATGGACCAATTTTGGAGAGAATGGTGAGAACCATTTGTTTCTCCTCCTTAGATTTATCAACCCCACAAGCCTTGAGTTGTGACAACAAATCCTTATATTTGGTAAAGAAATATTGGATATTTTTGAAGATTTTTGGATGCAATGTGAGAAATTCCACCTCGATGAGGTGTCCCCTCATCTCATCT
This sequence comes from Picea sitchensis, assembly GCA_010110895.2. Lineage (NCBI taxonomy): Eukaryota > Viridiplantae > Streptophyta > Pinopsida > Pinales > Pinaceae > Picea > Picea sitchensis. Next base: position 28,022 of record SNQJ01S0016618.1, read on the forward strand.
TGTTTTCCAAAAATCCATTCCATGGTGGTCTAGGCTTCATTGGGGGTTTTGCAGGCGGATATGTGAAAGAGAAGTTCAGGAGAAATGAGACTGCATATTGTTTTGAACGCTTCATCCATTCTATTTAGATACTTGTATTTTTCTATGGATGATGTTGGTTCTTCCTTTGTGCTCATGGTTAACCTATACAATCCTCTTCTTCAAATATGCATGATCATCTTCTCCTTCCATCCAAAGAAGTTGTGAGGTGTAAGGATGACTTCTTTTGGAAATTCCATTTTTTCATTGTCTTCAATCTTCAGTACCTGCAAAAATAATTTTGTGTGTATTTTCCCTAGCAGTCTGTCATCTCTGATACCATGTAAATGTGTTGAAACTACACATAATATATCTATCTCAAAATTGGCATACACAGTTGCAGAGAAAATATAAGAAAAGAAAAGAAGGAGATAAAGAATGGAAGAATTCTCATTAACCAAATGAATGAATGATAATTTACATATTATATAATATGTATAACTCAACCAATGCACACTGGAGGAGAATAAAATGCACCATAGTGGTGGTCTAGAGTGATATGGACACACACCAACAGTTACAGGAGTAAACTGCCACCTAGTCTAGTCTCTCGGATAGTTACGAGAGTGAACTCCCACCTAGCTGAGTTAACTAGTCTATCAATCTTCAGTTAAATGACTAAAATAGAGTGAACTGAGGAGGATATTAGGGAATCATGAGTAATTTTCTATTCTGGTGATGATCCCAAGGACAATGCTCATTAGCTGGTGATGATCCCAATGTTGCATGGTGATAATCCCAATGTAGCATCTAAACTCCACTCAACTAATCAAACTGAAGTGAAAGTTGAATAGAATATTCTCCCTAGAGGAATATTCTTCCTAAAATATAGGATACTGAATAATGACTAATAAAGATAGGAAAAAAATTAGGAAAAATAAATACTAGGTGTGTGTGACGTAACTCCAATAGTTGTTTGAGACATATGGACATTTATTCACTTCATTGGAACAATAATTACAGATAATAAAATTTCCCATTTTGTTATTTAAAAATATAACCACTAGGACAGATGAAAAATAAAACTTATTTTTCACAACACAATCGACATTTATAATAGAACTCACAACAAAGTTAGTCAAAGATTTGAAAAAACTAATTGTGTCAACAAATTTTGTAAGTATATATTGACAACTCTATCTACAAATATCATGTACAAGATTATTTGAAAACATGCACACACACACACAAACCCTAAATTATTAATCCTTATACTATGTAAACAGGTTGAAGGTACAATGATGGAACAAAATTTACATTCAACTCCATTTGAACCTGTCTATGCAATTTTCAATTCTCGTGTGGGCCCTTATGCTTTGATAAAAAATGCAATGTTTGACTATGTAAGATGTAATCAAATATTCTCTTTTATATATAAACATTTTCTAAGTGCTATTATATGTACAATGGACAACAATAACATGCATTGCATTGCCAGGGAACCTATACTACAGGAGATGCTTCCTAGCTTGACAAAAATGCAATATGAAATATATATGCAAAATAAACCCAAAACTATTTATATGTTGCGCAATTTTCGAGTGCATGCAAAATTTACATTAAACAAAGATAATGTGGTCCTATATGTGGGATAGAGATTGAGCAAAGACAATGCCATCCTACATGTACAATGAGTTCTAGGCATTTCTTTTTCAATTTCTTTGTGCATATACTAGAACTATAATTTAGTAATTAATTTTTATATTGACCTAAATGTTGATGCATAATAACATATACATTGTATATACATATTTCATGTATATTTATTAAATACCAACAATAGCATGTGCATTGTATGTACATTTTGAGTTCAAATTATTTACTAAACATTGCTAGCATTACAGTGTCATTGTATTGAATTTTTGTAATTAAATTATGTCAAAATTTTAATGAACATTGGACAAGATGTTTATATATTATTAGTCAATTTGCATTGCAACATTGATATATTGTTACTAGAGCGAGATTGTAATTGAACAATTTTTTCTATTTAATGCTTCTAGAATTGTCGTTGACATGGAATTTGTAGGCCAACCTTGAAATCTTTAACAAATTTGGTGTTGTTTGAAAATTCCATATACATCTACTGAAAGTGGCAGAAATTACTGCTAGAAACAATTTCGCACTATCATTGGACAACAAATTGCAACTACATCTGTTATTCTTTCATATATTAATGTGGATCTATATATTTCTCTACTTGTGATCTGGCATGGAATGATCAATGTACTTTCTATTCATTTAAGAAATTTTTCCAGATTGGATATTTTTTTCTATTTCTATGGTATCTATGATAAATGTCTCATAAATAAACATTAATAATAATATTATAATTGGAATATATAGAAAAAATGCATTCAAACTTCAATAAAAAAACACGATGTTTCATTTTTGCATTCAGTCAGATATTTTTCTTATTCCATAGCATATTGTGTATGGTTGGATGCATAAGGTTGTATGGGACAAGTTATTTGTTTGGCATATGTGCATACTCATATGGAATGTAAATATCAAACATAAAACTTAGTGAATTGCATAGGTTTTTACTAAAATTTATATATGGCATAAATTGTCCACATGTTTCCCACTTCAATTCGACGATTACAAATATGGAAAAACTATACAAGTCTTCAATACGATTTTCCCCAGTTCTTTCTCAACACAACAATTTTGTTTCTAATTTTTTTTCCCCATGAAATTTGACCAACCGTTTTCTTCTACTATTCCAATGCACTTTAAATACTTAAACTTCTATTACGATAACTTCCATAGTTGATTGCTTTTGTAGGTCCTCTATTTCATGTCTTTGCAAAGAAAAACGTTAACATAGTGTCTATCCTAGGATTTCAAAATATACAATTTATATCGCTATGCACAACTCTAATAACTTGTATATAATGACCAGTTGAATATAACCAAAAACAACTAGAAACTATAATAACTTTTCTTAGTCCAAATTATGATGAATCCTAAATTTACATATACATGTATTCAGTTAAAATGCAAGTTCTGCTATGTTGAGTGGATTGAAAATATATGTCATTTTGCAATTATCTGAAGTATTAGAGGTGGTGAAGTGTGGGCGTGTGGAACTGCAACGCAATGAGTTTTTTGAATTCTTCGCACAGTTCTTGAAAATAGAATAACTCTCATATTTATAGGGATACACTTGTGTAGAATGAATGAGTGTTAAATATATATTTTTACGAAAAGAAGAAGTGCATAGTTGTGCATATGTAGATGGAATAGTTATGAATTCTATGGATAGAATATGGAAATAGACAAGATTCTTGCCTATGCTTGACACATATGTGTAGACTATACTAGTGTTTAAGATATGGTTTTGCACACTATAAATATATGGTCATACTAATATCCTACGTGCAACGTGACAAATTGAAAAGTAAAAACACATCTAATTTGGATATTTTTGAAAGAAATGAAGCTTTTTTGTCATAATAGCTCATGTACCCATTACTCAAGTACAAAATTTTGAATGAAAATCTTGTATCAAATTCTTTTGTCAATCTAATATCCTTTTAAAATTCCTTAGTCAAAATCCTTTTTACTTAACCATTTTTCACGTTGTGCAAAGCCCCTTGTTGTGAGCATATCTCTGCATTCTGTGTACCTATATATTCCACACATCGACACTTTGCACAGGTGCATGCTCCACACAATCACCACTTGTTCTAATTCTATTTTCAATCCCTATGCAGAATATTCATACCAGTGATCATCCTGCAGTCCCTCACTTCCACACTTTTGCATTTGCAATGGTTTCTCACCGGAGTTTCTCACAATGAACCTAATTTTCATGATAAGGGAGTGATTTATTACATATTTATTTGCTCATATTTTCCAAGAAACATAGATTATTTAGGACCAGTGACAAGTGAATGTCATGATTTACTATTGCTTGGTTAATGGTTACTATTTATCATTCTTGATATTTTGTATCTAGTTCAGGCATGGAAAGGAAATGTTAGTAAATGATCTCATGCACTTTGGCATAAATCAATTCAACCTCCATAATGTACTATTCATAGATTTCACGTATATAAAATTCCATTGAAAAAAGAATAGGTACAGAAAATAGAAAAAAAAAACACCGCTTTTGTCCACATAGCTTATGTACCACATCCTCCAGTAATAATACTCCTTTAGAGACAATTTGAAGAATGTTGATAGGAAAAATCTCTTTCCAAATTTCAACAATATGACATGGACATCCACTTTGTTGAGACTATTAAATGATGAATCCTATGAATAATTGTTATTGAAATTGTAAATATACCTAATGAAGTGCACAAATGCAAAATACATAACTAGTCGAGAGTTGCGTATACAACTAATCAAAGGCACTATACAAACCATCAATAATCACTACATAGAAAATGATTTTTGATAATGAAATTTCTGAAACATGGTCCATTGCCACAATATTTTATATAAAATTTGCAAAATCACAACATTTAGGAGACAAAAGAGTCTTGCCCAGTCCCTCGCTTCCACACTTTCACATTTTCAATCATTAGAAACTGGGGATTTTGACAAGAAACTTAATTTGAATGATAACCAAGTCATTTATGGCATGTATATTTTCTTGGATTTGCGAAAAAATGGAGGCTATTTACCAGTTGTGTAAAGTAAATGTCATAGTTTTTTATGACTTGTCCAATGCCTTCTATCAATCATTTCATGTATCCCATAACTAAGTCAGGTGTGGAAATGACATTTTAGAAAATATTCCCTATGCACTTGGCCTTACAGAAATTGGACCTTTGTAATGTACTATTCATAACTTTCACATATATCAAAGTAAATTTAAAAAATATACGTGTAGTAGATAGAAAAATAAAACAATGTTCTTGTGCAGATAGACTATGCAACACACCCTCTAGTAAAAATATTGCTTCAACAACAATTTAGAGAATGTCGATGGACAAAATTGGTTCCTAAACTTAAAGAATATGAAATGGAAATTAACTTCATAGAAGCCATTATATGACAAGGTTTTAATGCTCTGTAAATTCCCAAAGGTTGTCAGGAGGTAGAAGAAATTTAGTAGAGGTAACTTATCCAACCACTTCGAAACTGGGATCTAGCCCTGCTAGTTTTAGAGAGGGATCTCTCTGTATGATTTAGATATGTTCAAGTTAGATATTAGGCTAGTTGAAATGATAAGAGTGTGTTGTTTTGTTTTAATAAATATGGCTGAAATATGGCTTACACATCCATTGGGCTATGGGGTCTGTGTTAAGGTTTGAGATCCAAAAACAGATTTTAAAAGTTTTCTTCGCAGGGTAAGGTAATGAAAATTTGGATCTTTTAGAATTAAAGTGATGAAAAGCAGAAAATGGTGAGACAGTCAATCACAATAAAGAAGCATTCAAGAATTTCTTTATCACAATATCAGAATAAAAAATATTAAGATCTTTAAAAGCCAAAAACAGAGTATTCAAGATAATTTTTTCACTTATAATTCTTTTAAATGATAATAGACAGAAAAAAAAATGATAACTAAGTAAGACAAACATTAAACAAAGAGAAATAACATCACCAACATCAACACACAGGAATCCTATGAATCATCCTTTTTATTATTGGTAGATCTCTTCAAAAAGATTACAGATTACAACTTTCTTGCGCATAAAGATCAACCCTCAATACTTCGAAGTCTGAAGTATTTATTGAAAAATTACAATTGATCCTGTCATTAATGATTAGGATGTGGTGGAGATAAAATCTAACTAACTAGATTGCATTTTACAAAAAGATAGGAATTCTAAATGATCCTCGAATCCTTGATGTTGATTCTGAGGAAGTGTTTGGTGATTCATCTTTGACTTGATTATGAATGTACCATGTGCTAAGTCAGATGTACACCTCATCATTACTTGATCAAAGTACACAGGTCATCCCATCTATTTTGACTAGGGATGGTGATTTTGAGTAACCTTCAGTAAACGTCATCCATCTCTGTGTATTTGACAAAGGTGGGCTTGGTGATGAAGATGTACTTTATCTTGTGTTGGATGCTGAGGTCCAACTGCAGAGTCTCCAAAAATTCTTTACCAGTGATACTTCCCTGTATCTCTGCAAAATTAGAACCACCCTTTTCCACTGTGATGATGTTTTGTTTGTATTCTGAGATGGTAATCAACTTGTCATTGATCACAAGTAACCCTGGTAGCCCCTTCTTATGTATTAAATCCATTTTGTTGAAAAACCTTTGAACTCCAATGTCCATTGCTTGGGACCTTTCCTCCGGTTGCAGTGTTAATCCTCTCTTGGTCAAAACTTTCTTGACATCAAGGATAGTTTTTGTTCTATCCTCAATGTCCAAGGCCTCTAGCTCCTCTTTTGTTTTGGAATTCAAGAATATGATGATTTCATTTTCATCAATAGGAATTTCTCCTAGTTCTCCTCTGATCTTATTAATGGAATCTTTGATTCTCTGTATTAGCTCATGTTGCTCGAACATAATCTGTATAAGTGGCCAAATTTCTATCATGGATTTACAGATGTCCATCGAAATATTTTCTTTGGCCTCTGAAAGTGTTTTGGCTATGGTTGTTTCTTTCTGTGGCTTCTGCAATTCTTACTTGAGTCTCTGTGTTATATGCATATATGTATTGTAACTAGACTGTAAAGTGAACTTCAATTTATGGAGGTTATTGATCTCCTCCTGCAGTCTTTTGATCTCCTGTCCCTCCAGAGACATGTCTTCCATGGAATTTGACAACTTTTCTGAGTCCTCTATGGTTGTTACTGAAGTTTTTGTAGTTGTACTAACCCCTGTGAGAGGGAATTCATATAGTGGAATGAATTCCATTGGAACACTTTTCTCTTTTTCCTTGACTAGATTCTCCAGCGTGGCTTCCATCTCCTTGATGTGAGCATTTTGCTCCATGATCAACTTCAACATGTCCTCTTTATGGCCTTCAGTCTCAGCCATTTCTTTAGCCTGTGGGTCTTCTCTGGCAAAAAATTTCAATTACTTCCTCAGGGAGACTATGTCAGTGTTATTATTTTTGTTGAGCTCTTCTGTTTCTTTGACATTGGACAGATCATATCCGATTTTGAGTACTATTTCTTGCAGAGATTTTATCTTATTATCCTTTGCCAAAGAAGAGACCTTTTCCACCTTCAACGAAGTCTAGACATTGTTCAAGGAAACCTACAACTTTGCAACAGTCGTGGAGGTGTTGGTTAGGTGGAGAAAATCATTTCTCCAGTCTATCTGTGTAGATCCATCTAATGAACTGGGTGCACTTTTGTAACATCAAACTCAAACGTTGACCTTTTATAATCATAAATTGTTTTGGGTTGAGGAACATGTGCCTGGAAGTATGCCATGTGCATTCTCCCCTTCTCTATATCAAAAGAAGAGAGAAACCTATTCTAGGTTGTAGATGTATAATTCTAGAATTGAGCATAGGTACTATTTGTCAACATCTCATTTTTTTCTTGATTAAGTTATAATTCTCAAAAAGGTTGAGTCTTGCAGGCTCCTGTGAAGATTTGTTTGTCAATGTTGTATCAATCTTCTTCTTAGACAAGGAAGTGGACATTATTTACTGGCTTTCTGAGGAAAATAGTGAATTTTCTCCTTCCATTAATGTAGTGGATTGAGTCTCTTCTTCTCCAGACCTGTCAGGTGTATAACTGGTCTTGGGCCTCTTTCTGTAAACCTGGAAATCCTTTGCTGAGACTTCAGTGATTGAGGGAGATACCTCTTTTCTGGTCCTCTTATCTACTGGTACCTGAGGAGTAGTGGTATGTGAAATACTGGCAAGTGGAGACTGTTGTTCTGTGTCTATCAGAGTGTTATCCTCCCACTCTGTCTGGTTCATGAACTTTTCAATTACTGGTTTGGGTACATGAGCATATGGGGAGATTTTATTCCTTAATCTRGTTTCTGCAATAATCCCACATGGATCTTAGTGCCAAGAGAAACTGAGGCTGAACTTCATTTCTTTCAATAKCTTGTTGGATTMTTCCCATGCATCTTTGTTGTTGCAGATGAAAGATCCAATCTAACCTCTGATCCTGAGTTGTTGTTTTTTCTTAAAAGACACACAATGAATGTCGCCTGAATTAATCATCTACCTGATATATTCCAGAGTGAATATCCTGACAGGCAAGTATCTAGGTAGCTTGTAGGGGGCCATCTCACATCCATAAACTATGATCTCTATGTGATCTTGGTACAGGTACCAATACCTTGTTTTAGCAAGGTCTGATAGGTGCAGGATCCTTTGAATCTCTTCATTTATTCTAGGTTCTTTTCGTCCACTTATCATGCTTACCACTGGGTGGTAAGACTGCTCGATGAACTTCTTAAAACTGAAATCAGATGAGTTCTTTATCAGTAATGACGTCTAGGATGTGATTGACTGTGGATTATTGTCTTGGTCGAGCTTCTGCAGGAAGAAAGGAAACTTGTTTGATTGGAAAAATATGAACATGTATGCCAGTATTGATGAATACCGGAGCATGACTTCTATAGGAAAACTGAAGAGTTTCTCGTGAATGTTATAGGCCAGAAACTGGATGAAATTGAACTGGGTGGTGGCCTTCTCTTTGGTGGAGAAAATAGACAAGAAACCCAGGATGGGTTAGTCCACCCATTCATCTAAATAATATCTGAGAAGACAACACAGGCAGGAAATGACTTGGTTACATTTTTCTGAGAAAGTGGAGGAATGGTCAGGGGGATTTTTCTTGGGTAATTGGGAACTCTCAGGGAGGAAAAAATAAAATATTTTCTCTCTCTGGGGAAAAGACAACTTCTGGTATATTTCGGTTATAACTTCAATGGTAAAAAGGGAAATTGATTCGACTCTGCGTACTTGCATCATCTAGTCAATGGTTTCAGGTGTAATGGTTAAAAGGGTATCTCTAGATGATGAAACAATGGCTCTTTGATTAGGAAGATAGTGCACCTGGCACTTGAGGGTGAACTCAGGGAAATAGTAAATTTGGGGGAAAAGATACAGTGGGAGAGTGGACTCCCAGAGTCCAATCTCGTCTCTCTGGTCCAGGAAGGTATCTCTGAGCTAGAAGTGCAATTCGAAGAATTCAAATTCACACTTCGGATATGAAATAAAGTAATCTTTGTCAGCTAGAGGTATCCGATCTAGGTCTACGGGAGGTGGGAGGAATGGATTTTCTTTGATCTCTAACGATTTGGATTTAGGTTCCATTGAACCAACTGATACCTACAACAAAACATTGTTAGCTTCCTTTACCAGGCATTAATGGAGGATGTTGATTTATCAGAACAAAGAATGGTGTGGTATGATCGCGTCTGGATCGTGAATAGTGAGGTAATGATGAAAAACAGAATTATGAGGATGAACAGATGTCTGTTGGGAAAATGGATGACAAGTCAACAAGCTAACGGTCATGGTTGCCCGCATTGTTTTTCCAACGAGTATCTCGGAGATGAGGTGGAGGGTAATAAATGGGTAATGAGTTTATGAAGGTGATATGGAGGGAAGTGAGTGGATAACACATGGATGGGATGTGACAGGTGATGGGTGAGTGGGGTGTGGTACATCGATAGAGTAATGGAAATGACGTGTAGGTAGAGATAGTGGAATGTGACATCATATAAGAGAGGTGGTATGAAAGAATGGTTGTGTGGCTTACTTGGAGGGGGGGGGAAGGTGGTAACTAGTTTATAGAAAGGGTGGTCCGAGTTAACACAAATGTGCCACATTAGGATGGGGCCCGTCGAGGAATACTACTAACTCGGACCCCACCATTGTTAAATATAAAATGGTTGGGGGGATTCGATATCAAATGTCGGCCGTATATTTGAGCGCCTTTTTCTCCATCGTTGATCTAAGCATGCCTTTTAACATATATCACCGATCACTTTATATCACAAAAAATTAGGATAGTGCCCTTTTATGGGTTTTTTGCAGTGCTTGCCTTTTTCATTTTTGTCAAAAAGGGGTTAGAATACAACATTTCTAACTCAAATCCAAGAATTCAACCAATTTCATGTCTGTTTTATTGAAAGAAAGGCAAACTAACCTATGTCCTAATCTATTCACCTATCAAATTTAACCCATATTAGACTGTTGGGTTAAATAATTACTCTAGCCTGAGACTATTTGATCAAGTTTAAATTGTTTGATCAAAATTATTCACTAACCTATCCACATTGTCTAAGATTAGACTGTTTAGCCAAGTTTTATTCACTAATCCTATCATCATAAATTAAAAGGACTTGACCATGTTTAGACTGTAAGTATCAAGCCATTCTTATTGCATGGGTTTTATCATTTTTCTTTTCATACCCTCTTTTATTCCTTTGTTTTTCTTGATTTTCTTTTTCTTTTTCTTTATTTTGTAAATCATTTGCAGAATGAAATATTATTTACAACAAAAATATAACAAGAGTGAAAATTTATAGTCACCAGTTGATCCTATGAAACATAGGGTTATAATAGTGGCTCCACCTGGGGATGGTTCTCTCCTTGTGAGGTTCCAAGAACCTGTTTCCTGATGTCTTGATAGATTTTTTTTTCAGTGCTTCTTCTGCAACTTTATTTATTTTATTTTGAAAATCTGGTGGCGCTAGTTAGTGGCTTAGGGCCTTCTCTTCAGGTGTCAACCATTTGATCAACAAAACCCACACATAACCTGAAAGTAAAAGGAAAGTTTTGTACAATGAAATTGAATGACTAAGATCCTCATTGGGGTGGGACATAATTCTTGAGAATTATGCCATTTATAGGTCCTCCTGGCAGGTCTGCTCCACTTTTCTTGATAAAAAAAACGTTATTTCCTCTGAATGCCTGAATGATGTAAGGGCCTTTCCAAAAATTCTAAAACTTTCCATTTTTACCCTTATCCTCATTTATGGAATCCCACTTCAGTGCCAAATCACCCAACTCAAAATCGTCCTCTTTAGTTCTCGTGTCATAAATATTTTTGAAGATTTCCTAGATAACTTGGGTCTTGTTATACACTTGTTCTCTAGACTATTGTAATTGGATTGTATTATTTATCCTCCTTTGGATATCATTGGGCTCCACCTGTACTTCTTTCAACAATTTCATAACAAGGACTCCCAAAGAAGTAGGGAAAATTGCCTCAGTACCATATACTAACTGGTATGGAGACATACCAATCAATCTTTTGGTGGTCACTCTGTCAGCCCAGAGTGCAAAAACCAATGTGTTATGCCATGACTTATTTTTCTCTTGCAACGTATTCTTAATGATATTCACGAGACTTTTATTTGAGGACTCAGCTAGCCCATTTCCCTGAGGGTAATAACCTATGGAGTGGCCCAAAGTAATCTGGTATTTGCTGCAAAATTCTACTAGATTTTTGGATCTGAAGGCCGCTGCATTGTTAGTTATGATCTTCTTAGGACACCCAAAACGACACAGAATATTAGTTTCCAAACATTTAATGATGACAGAATCAATGGATTTCTTGTAGGGTATAACTTTTATCCACTTGGTAAAGTAGTTCATAGCCTTGATGATCCACTTATGCTGGCCTGAAGAGGGTGGATGAATCTCCCCAATAAAGTCCAAACCCCATTGTTGGAATGGAGATTCAACTGAAATGGGTTTCAGGCGTAGAGTAAAAAGTTTCCTTTTACCCTAAAAAACTTGGCATTTGTGGCAGGAGGTGACTTTTTGATGCACATCAACAAACAAGGTGGGATAGTAAAAACCAACTCTTAGGATATTGTTAGCCGTGGTCTTCCAAATTAGATGTCTGCCACAGTCTCCTTCATGGAAATCCTGCAATACCTTGTCAGCTTCATATTTTAATAAGAAATTAAGAAAAATACCTATAGGATCTTTCCAATAAAGGTTTCCATCTAGAATGAAAAATTTCAATGCTTTTAGTTTCAAGAATCTGGCTTTAGTCTTAGTTAGACCAGTTGGAGCTTGTAAATTATGTAGGGAAAAAATGAGGTCTGTGTACCAAGGAGAATTTAAGAATACCTCTTTTACATTTGGAGTCGACTGGTCTCCCATCTCATCAACTGTAGCCAAAAAGTTAATGTCTAAAGTGTGAAAATTGGATTCAACCATCGACTTGGCCAAACCCTGACCCTTGATCACTTTAGTGGGTTTTATTTCTATATCATATTCCAAAATAACAACAATCCACTTCCCTCTCCTGCCATTAGGATTATCTTGAGTTAGGATATCCTTCACCACTGTGTTTGGAACATAAGAAATAGTATGAGAATGGAGAATATAAACTCTAAAATCTTTTATCACTTTTACCAGGGAAAAAACATGTTTCTCCATTATATTGTACTTCATTGCAACATCTCTTAATGAATTGCTAAAAAAGGCAATGGGCTGTTCATTCCCATCACTATTTTTCTACAATAAAACTGTTGCAATGGTGTGTTCTGAGGCAAAAGAAAATGAATAGAAATCCTTAGTGTAATTTGGACTAATCAGTAAAGGGGCTTGTGTAAGTGCATGTTTAACCTGCTCAAAGGACTATTTAGACTCAGTGTTCCATTTTATTTTGGTGTCTTTTTTCATCATATTTGTGATGTTCCTTAGGAGTTGTTATCGCACGGTTTGTAGGAGGGGTTTAAGTAGGCTTGAGTCAAGGCTTAAAACCGGCGTAACAGGAGATTCCCCACCCACTGTCACCTCGATGGGGGGCTCTTTCTATTTAGGATGGCTAGTCCAAGGGAGACGTCCCTATGTAATTTGGGTTTCTAAAGGGGCAAAGGTATAATGGATCAAAATGATAGGTTCCCTTTACAGATTACTGCCAAAAATGAGATAGTCAAGAAGAATGTCTTCCACTGGATGGCACCTGTTTGCGAGACAAGACAAATAAACTAGGATACGTGCTGCAGTGGGTTAGTACTTCAAAAGGATTAATGACTATCTTCAAATATTCACATGAGAAATGATCAAATTCTATTATTGACGAAGTCAATGATTGCTAAACAAAGACCAATGACTATTATCACTCCTTCAATAAAGCATAAGAGATAATGAGCATTCAATGTGCACAATTAAGACCTTGTATTAATTCACAATGCAATAAATATCTCTAATTA
>SNQJ01S0016618.1:57892-68752 GCA_010110895.2 Picea sitchensis
ATCTTCAATTTGGCTAATTCCCCTTCCAATATGAAAGTAGTAGAAGTTATGCTTTGGATCTACACTCCTGGTTTATCAGTTATAGTTCTCTGTGCAGAAATACTTGGCTGACTGGTTGATGCAACCTCGGTTTGATCTGATCTTTGTGAATTTTCAAGATTTCTTTTTACAGAAGATTCAGAATTATTTTTGTCAGGGACTTTCTTGGGAAGAGTATCATAGGTTTTCTTGGCCGTAGTCTCTTTCTTTATTTCAGTAGCCTTCTTCGTTTCAACAACCTTCTTTGTTTCAACGACCTTCTTTGTAGGATTGTCATTAGTATTTTTTCTTCTCAAGTTATACTGTCTGTGGACCTCCATTATAGTATTTTCAAAGGCCTGCTATTCTTTTTCCTCTTCTTCCTCATTTACCTCTGTCTGTGAAAGTAAAAACAACTCTTGTTCTTCCTGAGTGAGAAAAATGGAGTCATTGTCATGGAAACCCATGAGGTTTATGTGAATATCATCCAACTCTTTGATCATCTCCTCCCCATCATCAACGTAATTTTCCTGAAGAGGTGGTCTAATCTTCTGATCATGCCCTCTTTGCTCCCTTTGGTCTTTGGGTTCCCTCTGTCTGATTTGGGGAGGATTCCTTCTGAAGTTTGGATTTCTGATCTGAGGAACATGTTGATTTTCCCTGGGTGGGTTTCTGTTAGCGATGGTTAGCCTTTCCATCATTCTCTCCATAGTTCTGACTATGGAATCTATTTTAGCACCTGAAGAAGGCGCGGAAGGATCTTCTTTGACTGTAACCCTTCTATATGTTCTTTGCCTGGCTCTTCTGGATAATAGATTTGCTTCCACACTCACTACAATTTTATGCATGTCTTTTAGGGTGACAAAATTCCTTTCCCTTAGTTGGTATGGCATATCAACATCAAATCCATCAGGGAACTTGATTAAAGCCAAAAATTGGGGAGGCTTGATATCAGATGGAATTGCGTTATAAAGATTGTTGAAACAAATGCAGTAATCCTGCACTGTTTCCCCTTGATTCCTTTTGATATTCTCATATTCTGATAAAATATGGAGAAGGTTTTTCTTTACCTCCCATCTATCGAGAAAACTCTACTGAAAAGAAACAATGTCAACTATGGTAGCAGGGCGTAAAGATTTAAACCATTTTTTGACTTCTTCGGTTAAACTCTGTCCAAAAAGTCTCATCTGGACATCTACCTCATCGACTTCCTGGAAATCAAAATAATCATTCATCTTATCAACATGTTGTTGTGCATTAAGAGATCTAGTACCATCAAACTGAGGAAGTTTGGTTTGATATTTTTGGGGCATTGCATGCAAGGGAGAGGCCAACACCAAGGGAACATATCTTGCTACCATGATTGGTGGAGGACACTGAACAACAACTTGTGTGATTAGAGGAGAAGTGACAGAAGAGGTAGAAGAGTTAGGTCTAGGAGATGTAGAGTGGACTATTTGATTTTTGATGGAAGATGCAACAATAGTCAGGGCAAAAAGTTCTACTGAGTGTTGAAAGTGAGCTTTGTACAAAGCTTGATCAAGATTTGCTACTAGATATTCTAACTTTTTGAATTCTTGAAGAAAACGTTGATCAAATTCTGCTCTGGGAGAAAGTATTTCAGGGGTCCTAGGTTGTAAGATGGTTTGATCTAGGATTGTTTCACTTACAAAGCTGTCAGATTTGGTTCTGAACAGACTTTTCTTAAAGGATACGTCAAACTCAAGATCCTACATAGCGACAAGCTTATCTGGGAGAGAAGTCGACCTATGAAGGGGACTATGAATCCCGAAACCTTCTACAGTGTTCTTTCTGAGTAACTTTTCTGGATCGTCTACTGCTATTGCAAGTTCTGGGTCACGGTGAGATCTAGTATGAATTCTTTTAGGAGCCAAAACTTTAAATTTTAAAAAATATAAACTAATATATACAAACTTCAACAACCTCTGAATATTTATCTCTTTCTAAGTAGAATTTATGATTTGTTCAAAAATAAAGTTTTCTTTATCTAGGGAAAAGAAATCATAGGATGAAAATTTTGTTCAGTTCCCAAGTATGGTCGCCACAATGTTAACACTCTGTAATTTGCCCAACGTTGTGGAGGTAGTCATAGAGGTAACATCAAACCACTTGGATTTTTGGATCTAGCCATACAAGACTCAGAGAGGGCTCTCTCCGTCTAATCTAGCTTGGTTTGGAATAGGATATTAGGCTAGTTATGATAGATTTGGGTTTGGTTTTTAAATGTTTTGGTTGGAACAGGAGAGAAGAGTCCATTGGAAAATGGAGTCATATCTAGCATCAAATAAGACAGATTTGACAGGCCATTAATGGAGGGCAAGTTAGCAAAATCATTGGATCTTCATAGGCTTGAGGTATGGAAGAGGAGAAAAAGGTTTAAAGAAGCCAAATTAAATATAGAGGAATAAATAATTTTGAATTCAACTTTTAGTAGAAAAAACACAGAAACTATTCTAATCCAAGTGATAGAGTGTATATCTCAACAAGTTCTGCCCTATTACTTCTTAGAATAATTAAGATTGCAGAATACAAGATGGTGTTACAGAGGGAGACAAAATTACAGAGAAAAACTTCACCAGGGGATTTCACAAAATAATATTGCCATATGACACTGTGTTGTTGTAATTTATTTGATAACATCCCTGTGTATAATTAATATCCAAATGTACATTCAGGTCCAGAAGGGCCTAACATGATTTTTCCATGCAATAGGGTCCAACCCCTCCTTCATCTTTTACATGTGCATATATAGAAGAAAATTACCTCTGCCTTCAAAAAACTTGAGCTCTAATTCCTGTTTCTAATAATAGAAATCAGTTATATAGAATGACACATGTAACCACTAAACTACCTAATTCCTAGGAGCTGACTTAACTAAAAATGATTTGAAATCTAGAAATTCCACTTGAACACCTCAAATGCTAGAGGTTGTTAGAATTTGCTTCCAGTTGGAGAATCTGTGCTCTAACCATTGATTGAAATGTAGGAAAACTCTGCCACTTTTGTAACTGTTACCTGAAGATGTGGATCAAACTATTGTAGTCTGAGCTGCCATCTGGGTGAAGATATTATGTCTGTCACACTGAATTTTCTTATAGCTTCTCTCAGGATTGTTGTGAAGTTTGAAGAACTTTGGAAAGATAGATCTGCAGAAGGATGTCCAAAGCCATAAAGATGATAATGAAAGGATTATGAGAGATGAGGAGCAATAGAATGAATTCAACATGAAGTTAATGCAGAGCTTGAACAAAATAGAAAATAAATTGGATAAGGAGAGTGGTTCATGCAAACCAGGAAGTCACAGGTCTTCTCATGAGAAAAGAAGAACAATAAGTGTTAGCAGAAATCACCATCACTCCCCGAGGAATTCCAATAAGAGAGAGTACAACAACTCAAGTCCATCCCGTATCAAAAAGCATAAGAGATCTGGGGTGGATGAGCTACGAGGAAAAATGAACAAAATCAAACCTCCTACATTTGATTGTGAGCACAAGAAGGATGAAGATGCAGAGACATGGTTGTTGGGAATGAGAAATTATTTTCAATTGCATAATTATTCTTCTCATGCATAAGGTAGAATTTCTCTCTATCAACTCAAGGGAAAGGCATCCATGTGGTGGGATCATCTTGTGCAAGTGCAACACATTAAAAAGAAAAGTTTTACTGGGAGGGAATTCAATAAGTATTTTGAGAATAAATACTTGAGTAAGAGATACTATGACAAGAAAATTAAAGAGTTCTTTGAGCTCAAGCATGGGAGTATGACCATAGATGAATATGAGAGAAGGTTTTTAGAACTGCCGAAGTATGTCTCTTTCATCAAGGATGAGACAGTTAAGATTCAAAGGTATTTGAGTGGATTTCCATCATTCACCAGTGACAAAATACAATATGATTATCCAAAGACATTGGAGGAGACCATAAGGCGAGCTAAATGACTATATGACCAGCAAAATGCAAGGTCAAATTTTCAAAATTTTTGGGAGAACAAAAAGAAATTCAAGATGGATCAAAGGAAGAAGGGATCTAAGCCACCATTCTTCAGAAATAATCCTTAGGGACAACCAAATTCTAGAAAACCTAGAACGATTGAGATAGGGGGTCAAAGGCCAAGGCAACCACCTATTAAATGTTGGGATTGTAAAGGAGATCATATGTTCTGAGATTGTCCTCACAGAGGTGAAAAAGTGAGGACTATTCACAATGTTCAACAAGATGAAACAATGGAGGACATGGGAAGAAATGTACCAAGGATCTATGCAGCCCCGGACAATAATAAAGTAGAGTATCAATCACATATGATTGAAGTGCAAGGTATGATCAACAACCAAACCATTGCTATTTTAATTGATTCAGGAGCTAGTCATAGTTATATAGATCCTACGATGGTGGAAAGTTTGTATTTGCCAAGAAGAAAACATAGAAAATCTTGGTTGGTGCAGTGAGCTACTGGAGCCAAAACAAAAGTTAATGAGATGGTTAACTCATGTCTTATGGACATGAATGGACTGAACACTAGGGTAGATTTGAACATCTTGCCTTTAGGTTCTTATGACTGCCTAATTGGGATGGATTGGTTGGATCAACATAATGCTATCCTAGACTATAATAACAAGGAATTTACTTGCTTGGATGAAGAAGGGAGTCTAAGTAAAGTGTAGGGAATTCCCAGGGTAGTAACCATCAGAGAAATTTCAACATTGCAGTTGAAGAAATGTTATAGGAAAATATGTCAAATATTTGCAGCACATATGGAAGAGACACCTAAAGATAAGGTGCCATATATTGAAGATTATGCAGTCTTGGAAGATTTTGAAGATGTGTTCAAGGAGATACTAGGACTATTCCCAAAGAGAGATATTGATTTCTCTATAAATTTAATGCCTGGAGCAACTCCAGTGTCAAAGAATCCTTACAGAATGAGTACACCAGAGTTGAAGGAGTTGCAAATGCAGCTTGAAGAGCTTCTAAAGAAGGGGTATATATGCCCAATTGTGTCACCTTGGGGTGCCCTAGTATTGTTCATGAAGAAGAAAGATGGGACATTAAGATTGTGCATTGATTTCAGACAGTTGAATAAAGTGAATGTTAAGAACAAGAATCCTTTGCCAAGGATTGATGATCTTTTTGATCAATTGAAGGATGCAAATATATTTTCAAAGATAGATATAAGGTAAAGATTAATGAGGAATATATCATCAAGATCGCCTTCAGGACAAGGTATGGTCATTATGAGTTCACAGTGGTGCCATTTGGGCTGTTAAATGCACCAACTGTTTTCATGTGCTTAATGAATGGTGTTTTCCGAGAATATTTAGACAAGTTTGTCATTGTCTTTCTAGATGACATTCTTATATATTATAAGTCATAAGAATGGCATGAGCATCATTTGAGCATGGTGTTGCAAGTATTAAGAGAGCATCAGTTGTATGCCAAATTGAGCAAGTGTTCATTTTATCAAAAGTAAATTCATTATTTGGGAAATATCATTTCAAAGGATGTGATGACAGTGGATCTTGAGAAGATAGAAGCCATTAGAGAATGGTCAACGCCAAAGAATGTGACAGAGTTCAGATCATTCATGGGCCTTCCAGGCTACTATAGGAGATTCATTGAAGGATTCTCAAAGATTGCACACCCAATCACTTCCTTGCAAAGAAAGGGTGTGAAGTTTCAATGGACATTGGATTGTGAAAAAAGTTTCCAACACTTGAAACAATTATTAACAAGTTCTCCAATACTAAGGATTGTAGACCCAGATGAAGACTTCATTGTATGCACACATGCATGTAAAGAAGGACTTGGTGGAGTCCTCAATCAAAATGGATTTGTCGTATGTTATGAATCAAGTAGGTTGAAGAAGCATGAAAGACATTATTCCACTCAAGATTTGGAGTTGGCAGCCATAGTGCATGCCTTGAGGAAATGAAGACACTACCTCATGGGGAAAAGGTTTGAGATCAAGAAAGACCACAATGGTCTGAAATATTTATTTGATCAACCAACTCTAAATGCTAGGCAAAGAAAATGCTTAGAATTTCTATGTGTTTGATATAAAGCATATCAAGTGGAAAGAGAACAAAGTGGCTGATACACTCAACAGAAGAATGCATGAAATGCATGCTACAACCATTAGTATGTACCAATCAGATTTGAAACATAGAATTATAGAGGCTGCCAAATCAGATTTTCAATACAAGGAATTAGTGGAAAAATTACAGCAAGGTAATTTGCAGTAGAAAATTGAAAAATACAAGCTAGATAATGATGAAATTCTCATGTACATAGGCGAAATTCATGTACCAAATTCTCAGGAATTGAAAAATCTAAAATTGAGAGAAATGAATAATGTACCTTATGTTGGGCACACAAGTTACCAGAAAACCATTGCAGCTATCAAGGGCCAATATTATTGGCCAGGCATGAAGAAAGAAGTTGCAGATTTTATTGCCAAAATTTTGGAATGACAAAAGGTAAAAGCTGAGCATAGACACCCAGCTGGTTTGCTACAACCATTACCCATTCCTGAGTGGAAATGAGAAGTTGTAACAATGTATTTCATCACCAAAATGCCCAGAACAAACAAACAACATGATTCTATCATGGTAGTGGTGGATAAGATTATTAAAGCTACCCATTTTATTCCAGTTAAGCTCACTCACAAGGCAACCAACATTACTGATGTTTATATGAGAGAAATTAGTAGATTACATGGCATACCCAAGAAAATTGTGTCTGACAAAGATCCAAAATTTACCTCAAAATTTTGGAAAGGATCTTTTAATGGATTTGGGACAAATTTAAATTTTAGTACAACTTATCTTCTAGAATCAGATGGACAAACAGAGAGGGTGAATGAAATGATTGAGGATATGTTGAAGATTTATGTGATGGATAAACCATCAAAATGGGAAGAATACCTACACTTGGTAGAGTTTTATTATAACAATGGGTACCAAACATCTTTAAAGATGAACCCATTTGAGACACTTTATGGCGGAAAGTGCAACATACGAGTAAACTGGGATAACCCAACAGATAGAGCAGTGGTTGGGCTAGATTTACTCAGGGAAATGGAGGAGCAAATGTTGAAAATAAAACAAAATTTAAAGGCTGCACAAGACATGAAGAAAATCTATGCTGATAAGGGTAGAACTCACAGGGAATTTAATTTTGGGGACCATGTATTCTTGAAAGCGAAAGCCAATAGAAGTTCCCTTAAGTTGGGAAATTGTTCAAAGTTGGTAGCTTGCTTTTGTGGGCCATCTGAAATCTTCGAGAGGATTGGTCTAGTAGCGTATATGATTTCATTGCCTGCATCTATGTCTGTTGATAATGTATTCCATGTATCATTGCTAAAGAAATATATACATATTGCTAATCATGTTATTGATTGGAATGTGATTTAGGTGGAGTAAGAAGACGCTTTTCAAGTGCATCTGGTACGCATTATGGAATGGAAAATCAAACAGCTTCAGAATCGAGCCATAGGGCTTGTAAAGGTCCAATCGACGAGTCTTGAGGGCACTACTTGGGAGCATGAGGATGAAATGCGGGTAGAATACCCACATCTTTTTGAGGATTTTTGAAATTTTGTTGTGTATGAGTACATAATGCACTGAGGACAGTGCATAAATAAGGGGAGGGGATTGTAATATCCCTAAGTCGAACCCAATTGTATTGTAAATGAAAATGTACTTAAGTTGGTGAGTTGTTTGATATCATTTTTGTATGTACGTTTCATGGCATAGTGCGCACATGTACTGCATAGTAAAATGAGGAAGTGTGCACATTCTAGGATACCGGGCGCAAGAACTTAAGTATGCACAATTTTGAGGCCAGGGAGCCTTTGTTTATATGTTGTGTTTTATAGGCTGGTGAGCCTGTTTTGTGATTATTAGGCCAGAGAGCCTAGATGTTAAAGTCCAATGCACCTACTTTTGTATATGTCTCAGCATTAATATAAAATACATTGTTGCGCGTAGACCAACCACGATAAAAGAGTATGGAGGACTAAACTCCACTAGTTAGGGAAAGGGTGGGGGATAAAAGTTAAGGAAACTGACTAATCTAGGGAGCTTAAAACAAATACGAATATTATATTAATATTTCTTAAAATATAAAGTATGGATAATTATTTTATCCTAAGTTCCAAAGTTGGGGACAAGTGGGCCAAAGTAGCTCCCAACATGACAAGTGTCAAGTTGGGGACATGCATACATATTGTTTGGAATTAGTTCATTTTCCATCATTCATCCATCATTCCTGCCATCATTCAGTCATCCATTTGTGCCATACCAGGACCATTCACTCACGCAATCAACTATCCTCCATATTTCATGTTACTGTACCTGAACCTATATCCATAGCCATACTTGTTTGTGTAGTGGGTTAGCTTGGGAGCTGGACTAAAGAAGCGGGTTGTCAGGCCCGTGGAATATTTAAGAGGTGGATTGCCAGGCTCGTGAGAAATTCCTCTCTAGGTGAGAGAATTGCTAGGAATTGATTTCCTAAAGGTGCTAAACTACAGCTATAGGGCTCTGAGACAACCTGTCTAGCCTGTTGTTGAAGCTTGGAAAGGAAGTTGGGAAACCGAAGGACTATTGAGCAGATAAGGGGCACACTTCTTGGGGTGGGACAGGCATGTGGGGAATGAGTGAATATAGGCTATTAGTTGAGTGAGCACCTGTGACAGAGTAAGCACCTATGACAGGGGCCCCATTGTCTAGTGGTGTTGGATCAAGTACCAAACAAAAATTTGGGCCAAGCTTTGGAATACAAAATATTCCCTGCACACCAATGAGGCACATCTCATCAAGTTCATTGATCATATCCAAGGCAATAATATTGGGAACACTGCCTAACGCATTTGACCTCTCATTCAAGAGCACACATTCTGGGCACTTCGAAACGGTCAGAATGCTTCGTTTTGGATGGACTCATGGAAACGATTACCTCCACTACATTCCTTGGACTTCATGCACCCCCTCATGAATCATTTACCATAGATAGATCACCTCAAGGTAGTAGACCTTTGGTTAAATGTATCCCATCATCCCCGTTGGAGAACCTAGAAAACTCTTCCTCATGACCTCCATATTCTTGTAGATTGTGACTTGCAACCTCGACTTACCATTGCTTCCCAAAGGAAAATTCACATCAGAAATGGATCAGACATTCTTTGATGGGGGAACTCCCCCCTGGGCACATTCACAATTAATAAGCCTACATCCTCCATGAGAATTTCCATACCCAACCAAAAGAGAATATCTGGCATATTATATGGAGATCAAAATTGTGGCCGAAGGTCTCAACTTTCCTATGGCTCATAGTACAAAATAGAATCCTCACCTGGGACAATCTGAGGAAACATGGTTTTATGGGTTCCTCAATTTGTCATCTCTGTCAACAAACAAAAGAGTCAATAGAGCATTTACTCAATCAATGCTCTATCAGAGGAGAGATCTGGGATCAGGCTTCTCAGATCATGCAGAAAACCAATAGAGCAAGAGACAAAATCATAAAAAACATCAATAACTGGGGAGCCACGACCTAGACTAATCCAATCTTGAATAAGATATGGTAGTTACTACTAGGCTTCATTGTATGGCAGATTTGGAAAGAAAAAAACAATGTATCTTTCACTACCAAACCTCCTCCCCTTCTCTCATCTGGTCAAATATTTTCAGAAGTGTGCAAGAAACCATTCATGCTCAACACTGGACACAAGAAGACCTCTCTGGCAATCCCCAAGAATCCATCAACCTCTCAAATTGGAAGCTCAACTTACCAAGTGCCTCACCTAGAAATACTCTTTTTCCCACTTCCTTGACCCCCGACCTCTCTTCTCAACATTGCCCCCCTCTAGGCTAGATGTTAAATTAAACTTTGTTGGGGCTTCGAAGGGTAATCCTGGTCATGTAGGGTTTGGAGTAGTCCTTTGAGACAACACAAGACAGATCAATTATATCTTAGTAGGTCACTTGGGCCATGAAAATAATAATCCTGCAGATATCTGGGGCCTCATCAAGGGAATCCAATTAGCCACTAGCCTAAATCTAAACCATCTAATCATAGAAGGGGATTCTTAAGTAATTATCTAGCTTACCACCAAACTCATCAATGGATGTAATCCTGCCAAAGTTTCCCCAAGTTGGCACCTGCTCTGTCCTCTTGAAACCTTACACACTCTTCTCCATCCTTCTCTCACAATCATCCCCTCCCATGTATGATGAGAAACAAACAAGGTGGTTGATAAACTAGCTAATAAAGGTGTCTCATCTCAAGTAAGGGACATCACGATCGAAGCTCATCAACTTCCACTATATTGTTGTATGTAAGAAAACATACACCAAACATAAACTTCTCCATCCTTTGTCCCATAAACTTATTACTTCACTAATTAAAAACTAAAGTATAATATATTTTTCAACCTAAAAAATCAAATTTAAAATAAAAAAAAACTACAAAATACTTATAAAAATAAAAATAAAAAAATCTTCTTATTCCCTTAATAAGGGAAGGTGACTTAAAAAGAAGAAGACGAAGTTTATAAGTCTCATACTTATATTGTATTATATGTATATTATGTTTCATTTCCCTTGATAAAGTTTCAAAGATTTGAATTAACATGTACATTTATTCATCTCGTAATAAAATATTTATTATATTAAAAATTTATGAAATATATATTTATATTTGAATATTTAAAACTTTTATCTTTAATGGTTGTAATAAATACATTTTTGTGAGAATTAAAATGGCATATAAATTAGTAGATAAATTTAAAGGTTAATTTTTTTTTAAATAAAATTGTATAAT
>SNQJ01S0016618.1:87182-107601 GCA_010110895.2 Picea sitchensis
AGTCGAAGGCAACATAAGTCAGTACCAGATCCGATGAGAAGTAGTTGACTGAGAGAAAGACGACCTCAGACAAGAGAGGTTATGTGTACCTGGCATCGACCAATACATAGTGGGATCAAGATGTTTAGTTAATCGACTTAGGATCATCCTATCATATGACACCACATAAAGAATGGTTCTGTGAATATGAACAATATGATGGGGGTGATGTGTTCTTGGGGGACGAATCGACAACCTGAATTGTCGGATAGAGAAGAGTCTAAATGACACTACAAGATGGGAGGAAAATAACCCTTCCATGTGTGCTACACATTCTGGGTGTGGCAATAAACCTAATATCTATCAATAAGATGAGTGATGTAGGTGTGCATACTCTGTTTCAGAAGGATTCATGTAAGATGGTTAGAGGTGTGATGGTCTTAATGAAAGGAGTTCAGATTGGTACCATGTACAAGATGTTAGGGAATGTCGAATCAACCGGATGCAAAAACATCATTTCTCCTGAAATCGACTCGATTGCGACTCCACTCGACTCGATGTCGACACAACTTGACTCGACTCGAGCCAAGTCAGTTCAAACTGACTCGACAAGACATGATGAGCTCGACCCAACCAAGTTATGACACGAGAGGATGGGACACATAGGATACAAATGACTTTTAGATATGCAAAGAAAAGGTATGTTTGAAGGTTTTCCTGAATGTGGTTTAGAAGTTGACTTTTGTGAACATTTCATATATGGGAGACAAAGTCGGGTGAGGTTCCCATCTAGAGCGACAAGGGAAAATGGGATTCTAGAACTGGTGCATAGTGATGTGTTTGGACTGGTCACAGTGCCTTCACTTGGTGGATCCCTATATTATGTCTCCTTCATAGATGATTTTTCCAGGAAGACATGGACATATTTCCTGAGGAATAAATCAAAACTTTTTGAGAGATTTGAGGATTTTAAGTCTCTTGTGGAAAACCAAACAGAGAAGAGGATTAAAGTGTTGAGGACTGATAACAGTGGTGAATTATTTGGAAATGAATTTGATCAGTTATGTAAGAAGTGTGGAATAGCATGCCAAAATAGCACACCATATACCCCAAAATAAAATGGTGTTGTTGAGAGAATGAACAAAATGTTGATGGACAAGGCAATGAGCATTCTTAGTGGTTCTAGGCTCACACAAGAATTCTAGGTAGATGCGGTCGAGACTACAAGATATATGGTGAATATATCTCCTCCGTCAGTGATATTTGACACAAATCCAAATGAGGTATGGTATGCTAAGAAGTTGTCGGTGGCACATATCAAAGTATTTGGATGTGATGCATTTGTGCATGTTCCCAAGGAAAAGAGGAACACACTAGACAAGAAGGAAGTCAAATGTATTTTCATAGGATACAAAGAAGGAATGAAAGGATATAAACTCTGGGATCCTGCATCAAGGAGAACATTGTACAATCGATATGTGTTATTTAGATAAGCCAGAGGTAAATCAGAGCCTGAGGAAGCTGTTTAGAACGAGAATAATCTCGATACAGTGCAATTTGAACTAAGGAACGAAGAAGATGATTCAAATTAGTTGACTGAATCTGAGGAAGAGGTGGAACAATAGACTTCGGTGGTAAGGAGGTTAGAAAGAGTAAGAAAACCAGTCGAAAGGTATAGTCCACCTGAATTCTGTTCCACATTCATGTTAACTTCCATCGACGATGATCCCAATTCGGTTGGTGATGAAGTCGACTTGAAAAAGGGTAAACTCTGGAAAAATGCCATGGTAGAAGAGATGGAATCCCTATACAAGAATGAGACATGAGATTTAGTCAAATTACCTAGTGGAAGAAATCTCGTCGGTAGCAAGTGGGTGATCAAGAAGAAGATGAATGCCAAAGGACAAGTCGAGAAATTCATATCTCAACTGGTAGAAAAAATATATTCCCAAGTCGAGGGAGTCGACTTCGGTGATATTTTCTTCCCTATTGCAAAACTAACTTCCATTAGAACACTTTAATGTCTCTAGCTGCAACATTCAATCTGGAGATATAATAGATGGATTTGAAGACAACATTCCTACATGGGGACCTGGAAGAAGAAATATACATGAAACAACCTGAAGGATTTGTAGTAAAGGGAAATCAAGAGTTGGTGTGCAAAATCAAAAGATCCCTTTATGGTCTAAAGCAATCGCCAAGGATGTGGTACTAGAAGTTTGGCACTTACATCCTTAGTTTTGGATTTGTGAGAAGAAAATATGATCACTGTATATATTCTAAGGAAGAAGGTGGGTATTTCATATATGTAGGTTTGTATGTCGATGACATGTTTCTCATTGGAAACAACATGGATGCAATAAAGGAGGTGAAGAAGCACTTATCCTCCAATTTAGACATGAAGGATATCGGTGCAACTAACTTCATTATGGGAATGGATATTAAGAGAGGTCAAGCCACTATAAATATCTGGTCGAATCATATGAAGTATATTGAAACAATTACGAAACAATTCAACATGCAAGATTGGAAACCGGTAAAGGTGCCAATTCCTGTGGGAGCAAGGCTTACTACTAAATAGTGTCCAAAGACATAAGAAGAAATAGATGGCATGGCACATGTTACCTATGAAAGTGCATTTGGTATTCTAATGTATGCGATGGTTTTCACTTGACTAGACATTTCCCATGCAGTGGGAGTGTTGAGAAGGTACATGTTGACACCTGGAAAGGAGCACTAGACATATGTCAAGATAGTATTCAGGTATTTTTGTGGCACAAAGGACTATGTTATATGCTACCAAAGAAAACTTGGAGGTGACAATGGTAAATTATATGTACATGGATTTGTCGAAACCAACTGGGCTGGAGATTTAGATCGACAGAGGTCAACCAATGGATATGTATTCAATATGTTCGGTGGAGTAATAAGTTGGATGAGTAGGCGACAGGTGGTCGTAGCCTTGTCGACAATAGAAGCTGAATACATGGTGACCAGTCATGGCAGCAAAGAAGCAGTATGGATTCAAAGGTTGTGTTCAAGAATCAGGTTTAAGCAGAGAGATATGAAGGTAAGTTGCGACAGTCAAAGTGAAATATTTATGGCAAATAACCCTTCTTATCATTCAAAGACTAAGGACATTGATGTACAATACCATTTAATAAGATAGATGGTGGAAAGTAAGAAGGTGCTACTGGAGAAAGTAGACACATTGGAAACCATAGCAGACTCATTTACCAAGTCTGTGAGTGTTGTGAAGTTCTGTTGGTGCAGAGAGGAAATGGGTATCGCTTCCCTGGTTCCATGAATGAAAGTTCAAGAATCTCCTGTTTCAGCAAAGAATACAATAAGTGGGAGAATGTTGTGTTGTTATATTCTTTGTAGTTAAAGTCTAGTCGAGGTAGATTGACTGAAGGTCGAAGTGGATCGACAACAGGACGAATTCGAGGTAGATCGACAACAAGTCAAAGGTTGAGGAAGTCGACAGGGTAAATATGAAGTCGAAGATATCGACGACAAGTCAATCGAAAAGAGGTCAAAGTGCGGGCATGAGATGACCGACTAGAGATCGAATGAAGTTTGAATGATAGTCAATTGGTAAACTAGACTTGGAGTCGACTGTAATAAAATCCTGGGATTTACGAGATTTGTAGCCAATAATATGCATGGATTTGTAATTGTTTTTGGGCTCTAATATTTAGAGGTTTTCCTATTTTAAAGCCTATAAAGAGGCATGATGTAAGGCCATAAAGGATTATATTGTAAGGTGATCATTGAATGCACATTTGCAGGTTAATGAATGTGTAAGTGTAGGTTATTGGTCATGCATATGTAAGTCGAGTTGGCTACAGGGTTGTTCTTGCCTATGCAAGAGGGTATGATGTCGATTGTGTCTTAAGTGTAGGCCAAGTTTAGACATGTAACCTTTTATTCTGACTGAATACGACAACAAGATATCAGAACAATCAAATGAATGATGGTTTTCCCGGTTAATGGTTTCTAGGGTAAAATCTCGGTGTATTGTGTGATTTCTTGTGTCATTTACATTTTGGATTAAATTCGTCTTCTCTTCTTCTAGGATTAGTGTGGAAGTATCCTACATTTCCTGACATTGTGTTCATTTAACCTTATTCCAAATTTATTTAACACTTTTTATGAGTATTTGTTGCACCACATTAGTTTTCCATTCACAATCCTCAACTAGAACAGTTGGAGATATCATCATTTCCAAACATCGAATCATCTCAACGTGTTATTAATGGGAAAACAATGTAAGTTGGGGAATTGAGATGACCTTGTTCCAAATGTATTGAACACTTTGTACATGTATTCATCTCACCGTGTTAGTTGTCTATTCTTCGTTGATGACCACACTATTCATAATCCTGATCCAGGATTGTTGGCAATGTCATTTCCTCCAAACGTTGAATGTCAAATCATCTCAATGTGATATTAATGGGAAAAGAATGTAAGTTGGGGATGGTGGATTTTAGATGTATTTGAGGTTTTTGAGGAGAAACCATAATATTCTAGATGCATTGGCCATGGTGGGTCCGATCTGATCTGTCACCATGCTATATGTTTGAACCCAAATTGGGTAAGTAGTCTGTATTTAAAAAAAAAAAATGACTTTTGTCATTGTTGTGATCTAATGTTTAGAAAAAATAAAGCAGTTTTTCTCACATAGGTCTAGGTCTAGAGGAAGGAGTTGATATGAGGGTTGATAAATTAGAAAAAATTACAGAACAAGTTATTTAGTCACAATTCCTTCACTGCGAGGACTACTATTGACATGCCCCCTTCATTTCTACAAAACATTGCACTAACGCTGGAGCTATAGCTAGAGTTGGCCACAATGTGCTAGAGATTGAAGCAACCAAGAAAAATATGTCGAGTGGCTTGAGTCCTTTCAACCAATCTCTTTATAAAAATACCACCGATACTACGTAGATCGAGGACCTCTATGTGTGGCTGACATGGAAGGACTTGATTGTTACTATTACCAATGCCAAAGGAGAGACACATAGATTTCTCCAAGGCTCAAAAGGGTATGTTGAGGATGACTATATTATGGGCATCATGGTTCCTTCTCGGTTTGGTAAATCTACTCTTCTAGCAGATTGTAATGTAAAGTTTTAATGTTTGCATGCCAATTTTTGTTTGAGATATATAATTTTCTATGTGGCAATAGGAGAAATAGTTTTTAGTGATATAGAGTCTTAGTTAACCATAATYATTCTTAATAATTAAACATTCCTTCATATTAAATGATGCAGGGTGACTTGGTTACAAAACCTAAGGATAAGGAAATGTCAATGCACAAACAAGGGATAAATATGYTCCCACGAACTTTAGAAGTTTGGAAAAAAACTAATGTAAAGTTTAATTATTTGGAAAATTTACTTAGTAGTTTGCAACCTTTAGGGAAAAATAAAGATCTGTCAATGACATAGGTAATTGATGTTATGATAAGGTGTTAGAAAAACAACCGGGTCTCTTTATTCTAAACAATTTTCAACAAATCTTTGGTATGTTTTCAAACAAATCCATGTTGTAGTGTATTGTGATTGAAACAATTAATTTTGACTAAGTTTTTAGTTTTAGTTTGATGATTTCACTTATCTATATTTCTTTTGGAGTGATCAAGTAGGGCCTTGTTTCAACAAAAAGGTAATGCATATCAAGAGGTCATTATGTACATTGTTAAAAATGGTCTTTGATTCATTTAAGCTAGGTATCAGATTATTACATTCAAAGGTTGTGGAATCGATACAAAAAAATCTTGCAAGAATTACTGTATGCCATATTTCACTTGACACTACATTAGTTAATTTGATCATAAGATTTGCAGTTTTTGTTATAAAAACTATGGCCAAGGGGAAAAAGAATTTTGTTGACTCTTTAATGATTCCCTTCATTGGTGTTATTACTAGTTCTATTACAAAGGATATCCGAATGATTACTAGTTCTATTGAAAACTGTAACACACACACACGATGGGGAAAAAATAAAAATAAAAAATATTTTTCCTCAATTAGTCGATTTCTCCATTCATGGTCTCTAATCCTGGTCAATGGAAGTCAGGGAAGAACCTCAAATCTACTTAACAGGCCCTCTTTCCCTTAAAGCACAAGTTATATGGAACCCACGAATTTATCCTTTGTGGCTTTAAGCTTCGTTGTATTTAGGCGCTAGCTCTCCTGGTTAAGCCCCTTCGTTTATGTGACCAAGGCGGTGACCAGTCGCCAAATCGAAAGGCACGTCGTGATTTTTCATTTTGCGACTTCGCATCTTATGAAGTTCACTTACTCGTCCTATTAGAATATAATGGATGTGCTCATTTTAGCATCGACAATATCACTATTGTCACCCAACCATAGGCCGAAGCCACCCTCCAAGCACCTTAACCTTGACAGAGAATCACTCCGGAAGAAAACCCAAGGCTAGATATCCAAACAAAGGGTAGCACAACTTTCCCCAAGGATAACACACCAAACAAGAGCTGATCAGATAGTCCAAACCATAACCAAAACTTTGTCCAAGCCAAAACTAAAATTTGCTAGTTGCAACAACTGCAATGACAACTCTCCTCCAAACTTGCGCACAAACTGGGCATTTGCAGTGCACACAAGTGCTGCTCTGCAATTCTAAGAATGGCTGCCAGAATGAAGACTAGCCTCCTATATTTATACTAATTCTGGCTAACTGCATGGGCCGACTTCTCATTCAGGGTGTCTATTTACTTATTATAAAATATTTCTTTTGGTCGACTTCTTCTCTTGTAGGCTAATAACCTAATACCAATTATCCTCGAGCCGACTTGTCTTCTAGGGTAATTAGCCAAATCATTAGGGTTTCTTCTTGCTTCCTGGAATATTCTATTCTCGTCAGGTTTACACATGGAAGTAAATACCTCCCACAACTACCATAATATTAACACTCCCTCCTAGCTAGGGAGGTATTGAAGGTAATGGTATTGAGCAAAAACATACCATTCACCTGGTAGCATCAACATAGTCGTCTAGACTATCTCATGATTAGATCATGAGCACCATCATCACTATCAGTGTCATCAGCTGCATCATCTCTCGGAACCATACTCTATCTGAGTAACCAGACATGATTCTCACTCCACAGAGTGACACACGAGCCATTCTTCTAATCTAGAAGAATAAATGTTTTGAACCATTTTATGTTTTGGAAATCTTTGTTCATTGATCATCCATCTGGATGATAATCATTTTAAACACTACTGATAGTATTCAATGCAATTAGAACAATATCATTCAATAGAAAACAACTCTGTCTATCCATAGTCGTACACAGCTACAATCCAGTGGTACACTACGACACCAAGTAGCACACAAGTACTTGATCAGTGGCGTATAGTCACAAAAAGTGGAACACATCCACCACAATAGTATATGTCTACTGTCTAGAGACATAAAGTCTTCATAACAATCATTTGGTATCAACCTGCACAGAAACAATGTTATGATATAAACTGAATCATCTGGGCCATTCTTCCACTCACATCTATGATATCTGGAAGAGAATCTTCCCTCAGAAGGCCAAACAACAATGATGAGCTATCTGAACTATTCTTCTCAAGCAAGGAAGAATAAATGTTTCAATTTATGAGCCTGGACCATTCCCCACCCTGGGCCATTCCTCTGACACTAGACAAAGTGTAACCTGGAGAGAATGAATCTGCCCTAAGGAATGTTTGTCCTTGATTGTTGAACCTGGACCATTCCCCACCCTGGGCCATTACTACGGCACTAAAAAAAGTGAAACTTGGAGAGAATGAATCTTCCCTAAGGAATGACTGTCCAGACCATTTCCTAAGGAAATGACTGTCCTACACCAACCTCCAAAATAGACCATTCCCCATGTTAACCACAATGGGAAATCGTTGTCCGGTGAGGCGGGCCAATCTTCTTGAGTAATCCTCAAGAAGAAAGACTGCCCTAGACCATTTCCCATGTTAACCACAATGGGAAATCAATGTCTATGGTACATCAACAATCCATTGAACCATTTTCATTACCAAAATGACCGTTTGATCTGGACCATTTTCCGAACTGGAAAATGCCTGTCCGTCAGAAATATCAAACCAATTTCCGAACTGGAAGGGAACTGCTCATCCTGGACCATTTTTTGAACTGAAAAATTACTGTCCATAAATCAATAACACATCAGTGCTCCCTCCCAACCTGGGAGTCATCTCTTCCTTTTTCAATAAGGAAGTCGTCTCCATGAGCTCCATCTTGAGTATGAAAACTCTTTCATCTTGGATAGAAGCTTTACCAAAATGTGTGCTTATTTTCTCATCTGTGGAGATATATATAGGAGAACCACTTTTTCCTTTCTGGACTTCATCATGGAGAATGTAATGCTTGATCTCAAATGTACTTCAGTTTTCTGGAACACTAGTTTTTCTCTGAAGACTTCATATAACTCTGATCAATAAAGTATATCATTGTTGGATTCCTCTTTGGTTCCTGCTAACTCACAACATCATGGCAAGGATCAAACTGGAACATATCCAAGTGGTACTTCTTTGTCCATCATGGGAGTTTGTCATGGATTAGCGATCCATCAGCCTGAGCTTCTGAGTAACCATTTTGATACAATATCTTTGTTATAGAAAGTCTTCACCACACTTCTGCTGTGCATTAGATATTCTCCACCAAATTGTTTTCTTCCATCTACATACAAGGGTCTCTTTCTGGTATACCTCAAAGCCTTGAGGTTTCTCTTCATACACTCTTTGTTCAATTGTTTTGGAGAATAGTCTTTGCATTCATTTGATGTAGAACTCCAACCTATGGATATTGCGGATGATATAATGACTCATGTAGAGGTATGTCTGGTTTACTGGAACAAGTAATCATCATAGTCTTCTCCCTCCATCTGGGAGAACCTCTAGTTCTGGATCTTGCAATGATTGCATATATACATTGTTCTTCATCACGACTTTCAGTTCCTCTACTTGATTGTTTTTAGTGAGTTTATATCAGGCTGGTAATCTTGTGATTCTTGATACAATGACTGGTTGTTCTGGCTTTTATTTCTTTCTTGGAATCTTCATGTTCTTCCTCATGTTTTTCTTTAGCTCTTGGGTTCATGGAGTTTCTTATAGATTCCATGCCCTAAAGATTCCACTTCTTCCTTTCATCATAGGATCACGGATGTGGATAGACAACCGGGGATACTTTAAGGCTTCTCTTCGAAGAAGACTTATTCTAAGGTCGAAATGAACACGTACTACTTTTCATGGATGCTACCATGGATATATACTTCATCATCTTCAATGGATCATAGGATTAGAACCCACCTAATCATTGCTTCATGTATGAGTGCATGTTTTTATTTTGGAAATATATAATCAGCTCCCTCCATCTAACAGATTCCACGCTTCCATCTGCATCCTTATTGTCTTCTGCAAAGTGTCCTAAGTATTTCTCCAATTTCCTCTTGATTGTTGACTTCTTTCTGTCTTTGCTACTTCTAAGTTTCTTCAGGATTGATTATGATTTCGGCTTATATTGTAATAGCTTCCACATGATTTGTTTGATGTATTTCATCCTTTCATGTGTATTATCTGACTTGTATAACGATGGCAATCCTTATCTTGTTGTTCTTCCATAGGTATAGTTCTTCTTGGAACATATTATCTTCTAAGAGATAGATATACAAGATATTTACAGAGACTATGCAAACAAGATATATACAAGAACTAAGAAGAGTATTGTTACCTTGTCTTTAGAAGAAGAAGTTTGTTTTATCCTGCTTGGTCTTCTTTGTAGGTTCCTTTTCTTCGACAACTGATTCTTCGTGTGTCCCCTTCCTTTTCTTTAGCTCGAGACAACGATTCTTGTAGTGACCATACTTTCGACAGTTGAAGCATTGTATTTCTGACATGTCTTTCTCTTGATTTGGCTTCTTCCTTGAACCAAACTTCCTTTTGTTYCTGGAATTCTTGAATCTTGTTGTAAAGGCTTGATCATCGTACTTATTTTGGGGTTTCTCTTTTGCAATGATCCTTGATTCTTCTTGAGCACAACAAGTCCAAAGTTATTCAAATGTAGGATACTCCTTCCTTGTGTTCATGCTTGCAGAAAATGCATCCCATGTCTTGGGAAGGCCATTGAGTACTATGTTTACCAATTCATTTTCTGAAATGATCTCTTCAATATCTTGTAGTTGATCTCTTAACTGAGAGATCCTCACAAATTATGATGTTATGCTATCATCACCATTCATATTCATGTCACAGAGCTCATTCTTCAGACTCATTACTTATCCAATGTTTCTAACTGAGAAGAGGTTTTTTAGGGAATCATACATATTCTTTGATGAGTCAAGATGGGAGATGTAGGGTATCAAGTGGTATTTTATATATTCCACTATGATACTCATGGCATTGATGTCACCATCTTTGAACTTTTCCATAACTACAACGTTCTACAGTTCTTTCTCTTTTCCTTCTTCAAACTCTGGTTTCACGATCTTTCCTTTGACGACATCTAGCACTTTATTCTTGGCAAGGATGAGGTCAATCCTTGTCTTCCACACTTTGAAGTTAGAAGCTCCATTTAACTTGTTTTATGAATTCATGGAGTAGGTCATGGCTTCTTTGACTTGGTCAACCTTAGATTTGACCAAAAACTCAACTCGATGTCTTGGCTTGCTGAGACTACCAGGAGATGCGCTAGGCTAGGGCATACTGGTCTATCCAGAAATTAGGTCAATCCCTTCACTTTAGGTGCCTCAATGAAAGGATTAGGGTTTTTGCAACTGCA
This sequence comes from Picea sitchensis, assembly GCA_010110895.2. NCBI lineage: Eukaryota > Viridiplantae > Streptophyta > Pinopsida > Pinales > Pinaceae > Picea > Picea sitchensis. The sequence goes on from SNQJ01S0016618.1 coordinate 97,970, forward strand.
CCTGGCAATAACCCCAACGACAGTGCTTTGGTGACTCCTCCTGCTAGAAACCCTAGCGACAATTCTTCAACGAGCTTAATATCCTTATGTCTATTCTTCCTTCCAGCGGTTAGACTGAATGATGGAGGTGTGAGCCCATAAAATGTTAGAATATAATCGATGTGCTCGTTTTACCATAAAAATATCACTATTGTCACCCAACCATAGGTCGAAGCCACCCTATGAGCACCTTAAACTTGACAGAGAATCACTTCGGAATCAAACCCTAGGCTAGATATCCAAACAAAGGGTAGCGCACCAAACAAAAGCTGATTAGATAGTCCAAACCATAACCAAGAGATATTCCAAGCCAAAACTAAAATCTGCTAGCTGCAACAACTGCAACAACAACTCTCCTCCAAACTTGCACACAAACTGGGCAACTGCAGTGCGCACAAGTGCTGCTATGCAATTCTGAGAATGCCTTCTAGAATGAAGACTGGCCTCCTATATTTATACTAATTCTGGCTAACTACCTGGGCTAACTTCTCATTCTGGGTGCCTATTTTCTTAGTATATAATATTTCTTTTGGACGACTTCTTCTCTTGTAGGCTAATAACCTAATACGAATTATCCTCTTGATTCGACTTGTCTTCTAGGGTTATTATCCAACTCGTCAGGATTTCTTCTTGCTTCTCGAAATATTCTATTCTCGTTAGGTTTACACGTGGAGGTAAATACCTCCTGCAACTACCATAATATTAACACGTCCTTCCCTCGAAATGAGTCGATGACCCAGATCTCTCCTCGATCCAACGACTCAGATAAAATCATGATTTCGCATTTCGTGAGTCCCCAAAACTCTTACTTTTGGCTTCTTGAGTTGCGGACTCCCGATAATACTAGATCTACGATCCACGATCTTCCTTCGATGGACGACTGCGATCAAGTCGCAATTTCGCATTTCGTGACTTTGGAGGTTGGTTCACCTTTGTTCTCCCAATTCTCGATTTCTCGATATTTGCGAGCGTCATATCGATGACTCACAACTCCCCATGATCTAATGGCTTAGATCAAATCGTGATTTTGCGTTTCACAAATTCTCACAACTCCACCCTTTGACTTCCCTAAGTAGCGAGTCAGTGAAATGATGATCTCTTGCCATGTGTCCTCCTAGATGGACGGTTCTGATGATTTTGGGACTTTGGAACCTCGTTCCTCTCGTGTACCCTCAAGGATTATCATTAGTGAACTTTACCTTTATTGGGTGGCTATGATTATTTTATGCTCAGACCGAACGACTGAGATTTGTTCCCCTCTACGCTTACTCCTTGTTGTCTAGACTATGATCTGACGGTCCAGATATTTCACGATGATCGATCCAACAATCATTGTAGCTCCTCCTCAGATTTCACTTTCCTCCTTGACTAGGAAGATATCAGATATTTCAAAGGTCTCGACCTTTGATTTACTTCCTGTGAGCCTTGATGTATGGGTCTTGACTCCCACTTTCCCTCCCAAGCTTTCGAACTTGAGACAAGTTCGCCTCTTGGACCTCATCTTCACTTCGGAAAGGCTCTTATCTCTTCTGGGCTTGCTTCTTAGGGAATTTTGAATTCCCACATACTCTTGCGTTAATCTGCTCGTGTCAGATCGACGATCTATGACCTTCCTTGAACCAATGGTCTAGATCACATCACAACTTTGGGTTTCGAAATTTTTAGTCGCGCCAATGTGCGAATCTCCCGATGTGTGAATCCCCGATCTCACCAATCCAACAGTCAAGGAGGGTCCCGATAGATCCTTATATCTATAGTCCAGATCACATCACAACTTCGGGTTTCGGGAGTTTAGTTGTGCCAACGTGAAAATATCCTGATGTGCAAATCCCCGATCTCGCCAATTTGACCATCAAGGAGGGTCCCGATAGATCCTTAGATCTACGGTCAGATCACGTCGCAACTTTGGGTTTCAGGATTTTAGTCGCGCCAACATGTGAATCACCCAATGTGTGATCTTGCGAAGACTGAAGGAGTTGAGGCGTTAACACTCTAACCCCTTCTTCAAATCTAATGGTTGCGACAGACCCTGGGTCTTCCCGAATGGATCTCATCCATTCTTCTTATAAAAGAAAGGATATTCCCTTTCGATACTTGAACCTCACTATTCTTCCTGAGATTTGTTGGCTCTGAAAGGATTAAGAGTTTTGCACTCTTTCTCTTGAACGTAATGCTTGGAAGGGTCTTCTGCACCATTCTTTCTCTCCTTCATCATGTCTAGAACTTAAGTGGTTCTCAGTATCTTCTTTCCTCGCAGAGAGCCTGTGCATATCCACACTACCTCTCTCGAGATTAACCAACTACTTTATTCAAGGGAATTAGAATGATTAGGAGGGTCAACATGCATACATGAAACTGTACCTAAGGTCGACGAACTCACAGTTCGTGGCTCTGGCTTAAGCCACCACGGAATGCAATCATTTATGAGTATAAAAACAAATCCAATTCAGACAATTTCCTACTTTCCTAATTACACAATCAAGAAATAATAAAAAGGGATACAGTATAATAATTAAGAAAATATATCCATCCCTGCAACATTCATAGGATATCCAACTTTAATTCACAGTACCACTTAAATACACAAGATATGCGATTACTTATCTATTACAGGTGGTAGAAAACTAACTGACTGTGGGTGTTCGGACTTCCACCCGACCATAGAATCAAAGGGATTCATTCTTAGCACTTTGGCCACCCTCGTGCCAAGCCATGATATCACCAGGGAACTCTCGTGGTTCTCAATGATTCTTTCTTTGTTTCACCTTCTACTCGGGTTGTGTTCTCTGCAACTTTATGAGATTTCTTTCTCTGTCGTGGCCCTGGGAGAGGTTTATCAGATGCTCACTTAGAATCAAGGTCGTGGCCTCCTGTTCGTCATCCGGTGGGGGGGGGGGGATCTCACATTCTTCGTATTGATTTTTATTATCTCTTTCCCCCAGTATGGTTCTTGACCCATCCTGTTCCTTCTGTCAGAAGGGAACTCATGTCAGCTTGGTCTTTCATACCTAGTGGTACTTCTGGATGACATTCTGCGGTCAGACCATGCTCCCATTCATGGGAGTGGTTGATAATTCAACCATTGGTCCTTTGTTCATTAAGTGGTTTCTCTCCTTGGGATCCAAAGGAGATCTATTATCCCCATCAAGGGAAATTTGAGGTTATTTGATATAATGAACCCTCTATTATATTTTTCACATTATTTCCTCTAATGATATCATGGCTAGTACTTTCAAAGCTTCACCCCCACAATCATTTATTGGCAACTCAAACAATAATACATTTACACTATACACATGCCTTAGCATGATAATCCTATTTTATGATTAATTACAAGCTGGGGGAAATTGGGTGCTACAATTCCGTCCCCCTTAAGGAACACCGTCCTCAGTGTTCTTTCTCAAAACACCTATCATGCCTTTTTCATTCAGTCGTTTTGAAAATCTTGATCCTTCTTCCTCGATCAGGTCCTTTTTCAGAACTTTAATCTTGGTCACATGTTTTCAATAATTCTTGGACAACAAGCACATTGATCATAGTATTATGCGAAAACATTGCATAAAAAAAATAAATCTAGGAAAATTTCATAATCTTAGCACAATAATTATCTATGCAGTTTGTGAATTTGTATCCACATGGTTGCTTTGTTATCCAGGATCATTGTTTTTCCTTGACATAACCATTGGGTGCATGATCCCAATTCAATATTTTACAAGGACTGTCATGGTTTCATATTCCTTGCGGTCACTCACCCTCCAGGCCCAGGCTCAGGCATCTCCTTCTCTGCTATACAGTCCCTCGAGTGATCCATCTTTCCTTGCCAAGGTTTTCTCGCACAGGAAGAACTACCCATCAAGTGCATGATCCCGATCAATAGTTTACAAGAACTATTAAGGTCTCCTCTTCCTTGCGGTCACTCACCCTCCAGGCCTAGGCTCAAGCATCTCCTTCTTTGCTATACAGTCCCTCGGGTTATCCATCTTGCCTTTCCAAGGTTTTCTCGCACAGAAAGAATTTCATAGACTCTATCGAGTCTTACAATTGAGGCGTCCCTCAGAATTGTTCTGTTGAGGCATCTCTCCGGCTTGTGTTACCTCAACACAACATATTCTAGGATATCATGGCTTACCACGGGGTTCTCATGGCTCAACAGTAGCCATTTTTCATGCTTTTACAGCTTGACAGCCTTCTGACTCAGCTAAAGTTAGGGAAAAAGGTTACTCTCCTTCTCCCGAATCAATCATAGATAGGGATGAAGTTTACTCTCCTTCTCTCGAGTCAATATTTATTTCACGCGATCAGATTATACTCTTTCTCACTTGTATCACAAGCATATAAAAATTCACGAGACATCATCATAAATTTTAAATTCAAAATTTTCCTGTAACTCTCTGACCCAGAGATATCCAAATTCCACATTTTGTTTCGCACATGACACAGATTCATAATTATGGGACTTTCCTTCCCATAGCAGTTTGGCTCAATAGGCAATTGGTCTTCCTTATGGCTTACAATGTTTCCATATTCAAGACTCCCTTGCTTCCTGCACTTTCAACTTCAATCAGTCAAACAAATTTTTATTTTCCATGCACATACATTTTATTGCAACTATATAACGTCATCACAAACAATTTCGGAATTGTGCATACTAACAATCAAATTCACTTTCTCAAAAAAAGAAATACCATTTCTTGCAGTTTGGCTCAGTAGGCAATTGGTCTTCTTTATGGGCTTACAATACTACCATATCCAAGACCGATTTCCTCCTGCAATTTCAATATTCCTCAGCCAATCAAATTGTTAGTTTTCATGCACATTACCTTTTCAAAATCAAGCATACTAACAGTCCAAGTCATTTTCATCTATTCAAGGATACCAAGCAAAACAGATACATCATCCCTTACCTATGCATCATTTCAGTCTACCAAATTTTTCAGAATGTAATTCAGATATCAATTGACCTTAATGAATTTGCCAACGTTCGTGGCCACATTCATACCCAATGCACCTTTGCATTGATTTTAAGTTTCCCACACTTTACAACAAGTACTTTGTCATGGTGCATTAGAGCTTAGCCAAGATTTTCATCATATGGTTTATTCATTCCCATTCTTTGTTGCATTAGGACTATGCTTCTGGCTATAGGATGATCACGATTCCAATTCAGTACATATGAACTACAAGTTTCACATGAATGCCTTTAAGCATTCCTCCTTCATTAATAACCAGGGTGCCAACACTCAATGCCACCCAAATTTGGTTTTTCTCTAACACCTATACAATGTAAGTAGAAATGTTGGAATGTACTCCTTCCTCAATGGAAATCCAATGTCTGTCCTTTATGCAAAAATGCATTTCCTGGAAGAAATTCCATGCAACGTGCTATCTATGAACAATTTTGTTTCCAATCATTCCTTGATTGGTCCATGTATTCATGACATATCATTTCATGAATTCTTCCGAGGATTACAATCAGTCTTTACTACTAGAGGTTCACACCTCCATCATCCAGTTTCTCCTTCCTGAATCATACCCTACTTGGGTATCCAAGGCACAAAACTACCTTTCAACATTCCATACATAATATTAAGACCGCAAAATACTTCATAAGGGATTCTTACCCAATCCCTTCATACCTTGTGCCACATAAGCATAAATTTTTTTATACCTATTTTGGTTGTTAGCACCTCCTCTGATATTATTCCAACAATGGTGCTCCATGGGGACTTTTAAGGTCCTTTCAACAATCTTTCAACAAGAACCTTCTCATAGTCATCCTTTGATTGAGTTTGTTCATTATTGGCAACTTTCTTTCTCAACGGTTCCAATATATTTCCTTCTGCACATGACATACATCATAACCACATTAGTCGTCATGTAAATTAAAAATGTGAGTACCATAGCATTCAAATTAATAAAACATTTTCAGACATGTCCTAGCATATCTGTATGCACTTCATCACATTATCCTTAATGTTTTTGTGAGTGAAACACAACAGTTCTCAATCGTTTCTACAATAATACAACCATCATCACTATGGTGTCAAAAAATTTACTTTCATCAATGTACTAGCTTTATCATCTCAGAGAAAAACATAATACACATCAGGAAAAAAATTGAGAGCTCTCCGCTTCTTCAAATTCTTTCTACATTGCCTGGGACTTTTCAGCCTAGCTGAGTTATTTCTAAGGCCTCACTATCTTTTCCCTTCTTTTGTAATTTACTCCCTGTTGGGATTTTCCTGTTCTTTTCCTTGAGCAGCCTTGGTTAGGCGTCGCCCTAACCTTTTTGGAATATAGAAACATGCTTTAATAGCAAACTTTTTGTTCATAATGGATCATGAACCTGTGCATCCTGCACATTACCATTCGGTTATAAGAATGGTCAATACTCATTTATTAGTCTTCTATTCATTACATGATGTTTTTCAAAATGTAATCCAGGATTCTGGTGTATATATATATAAGCTTGTGGCTCACTTCTTAATTCTCAACAGTCATCAAGGTTGTGACTTTATTTTCCTGACAGAGTCTTCATACAGTTCCTCCACAAGGAACTCCTTGAACATGAAACTTCATTATTGCATATCCATCACTATTTGTGATGGATTCAACCTTGAGTTAGATTCAATAGTTTACGAAATATCCCATAAGGAATATAAACATGCATCTTTGTCATGTACCCAAATTATGTATCCATACATATTCTGGTTTTGTTGACTTACATCCATGATGTACTTAACCATATTCATAATCCTAAACCTACCTCCAACGGTCATGGGTATGTTTCATATCCCACCTACATCTCTACCTTTAAGATCAGTCAACTCAGGATTGTTAACAATCCTTCTCATGTGATTCTCAAAGGCATAATCATTTTCCCCTTATTATGACAACATAACATCTTTCTCATTTGCCCCTTATTATGACAATAGAGCATCTTGCTCATTTTCCCCTTATTATGACAATAGAGCATCTTTCTCATTTGCCCTTTTTTTATCTAATTATATTAGTATTCCCAAGGAAAGGGAATACATTGCCCCTCAATATATTATTTGGAAACATAACTTTCATGACTCTTTGGAATGGGGTCAACCATGCATCCATAGTATTCATTTATTTTGGACAAGAGATTTTTTTTTGCTTTATATCTCACTCATCAGGGAAACCATATTGTATCTATAGCTATACTCTTACATCATACATGTGCATCACTTGCACATTCAATATCATTCATACCTAACTGGTATTAATATCAGGTTTCATATTAGGAAGCTCCACAATGCATTAAACCTATGCACTCAAGCATAATCAAACATAGATAAGTATTCATCCTGCTAGCTTATTGCTTGCACCTTTTTCCATGTCATTCACACACATGGACATATTAGGATTCTATATCCTTTTCCCAAGGATCTTCCAATCATCCTTATGATCATGTATACACATTCGTGTATAAGTAGGTGCATATCTTGCACCTTTTTACCTCATGCATTCACTTGATAGTTTAATTTCATCATTATTGTCCTTTAGTTTGGGATTTCAATCACTTACAGGACTAATCTCACAATCATATCTCATATTGATGTTGCCTTTTCTCAAGGCAATAACCAACCAGGGTCACTTTCCACTTTATGCCACAATGTCTAGCAAGAAATCCTTCTTGCCTCAGCATCCATAGGGTTTTACCCATCTCACTTTTCTCTGGTCACGAGGAGTTATATACTCCGATTTTAATATAAAGAAATAACTATAATTGCCAAGGATCCTTCCTGATCTTATCAGTTTCCTTTAATCCCACAAGGGTATTAACCATTATATAATCCACTATCATCAATGCTTGAAGTTCCAACTGCCCATGCTTAGAAGCAATGTTATGAACACCAGGTCATCCTTCCTTCGGGCTGCAGCTGCTCTTGACAGAACCCTGCCACCTTCAGCTATCCACGTTCAAGTCTTATTATAAATTTTAATTAGCATATCCCTACTCCAGTAAGAGTAGTTATCACTTTGACAAAGGGCCAAAGAAATTCCTCTGCTGAAATTCAACAAGAATTCCCAAAGTCACAGGTTCAATTTGCAGTGCTTTCTCCTTAAAGAGTAAATGCAGATAACAATACCTTCTTACGTGGCTCGTACATGAGCCCAAGAAGACCAAGTGTTGTAACCATGCTTTGATACCAATTTGTAACACACCCATGATGGGGGAAAAATAAAAATAAAATATTTTTCCTAAATTAGTCGATTTCTCCATTCATGGCCTCTAATCCTGGTCAATGGTAGTCAACGAAGAACCTCAAATCCAATTAACAGGCCCTCTTTCCCTTAAAGCGCAGGTTATATGGAACCTACGACTTTATCCTTTTCACCTTTAAGCTTCGACGTATTTAGGCGCTAGCTCTCCTGGTTAAGCCCCTTCCTTTATGTGACCAAGGCGGTGACCAGTCACCAAATCGAAAGGCACGTCGCAATTTCGCATTTTGTGACTTCACGTCTTATGAAGTTCACTTGCTCGTCCTTCCCTCAAAATGAGTCAATGGCCCAGATATCTCCTCGATCTAACGACTCAGATCAAATTGTGATTTCACATTTCGCGAGTTCCCAGAACTCTTACTTCCGACCTCCTGAGTTGCGGGCTCCTGATAATACTAGATGTATGGTCCATGATCTTCCTTCGATCGACGGTTGCGATCAATTCGCAATTTCACGTTTTGCAAATTTGGAGGTTGGTTCACCTACGTTCTCCCGATTCCCGATTTCCTGATATTTGCGAGCGTCATATCGACGGCTCACAAATCCCCATGATCTAACGACTCGTAACAAATCGCAATTTTGCATTTCACAAATTCTTAGAACTCCACCCTTTGACTTCCTTGAGTCGCAAGTCAGTGAAATGATGATATCTCGCCACGTGTCCTCTTGGATGGATGATTCTGATGGTTTTGGGTTCCTCTCGTGTACTCTCAAGGATTATCATTAGTGCACTTTACCTTGATTGGGCAGCCACAATTCTTTTACGCTTAGACCGAACGACTGAGATCTGTTCTCCTCTACACTTACTCCTCGTTGTCTGGACTATGATCTGACGGTCTAGATATTTCACGATGATCGATCCAACGATCATTGTAGCTCCTCCTCTTGATCTTTCACTTTCCTCCCTGACTAGGAAGATCTCAAATATTTCAAAGGTCTTGACCTTCAATTTACTTCCTGTGTACCCTGATGTATTGGTATTGACTCCCACTTTCCCTCCTGAGCTTTCGAGCTTGAGACAAGTTCGCCTCTTGGACCTCATTTGCGCTTCGGAAAGACGCTTATCTCTTCTAGGATTGGTTCTTAGGGAATTTCGAAGTCCCACATACGCTTGCGTTAATCTACTTGCGTCACATCGACAGTCTATGATCTTCCTTGATCCAACGGTCCAGATCACATTACAACTTCGGGTTTCGTAAGTTTTGATAAAACATAAACAAGAACAACAACATGGCGAAAAAGGCTCACTAGTCAACACTCATTGTATTCACTCCAATGTTACATATTTATAGTACAATGGGTGATGCCACCTCATAGAGAGATTTTCTCTAGATCCTAAA